>JBBPDI010067856.1:0-18130 GCA_037974545.1 Cucumis variabilis
TCATAAGCATCGGTATGGTTGAAACTTGAGTTAACATTGTTCATACATGTTAATCTGAAATGTCATGAAACAAGTGAAATTTTTTGCCCGTAGAATATTAGTTTGGATGTAATCATAACCTCATATGACCAGCCCCCATATTGGAGAAAGAAAATCTAAAATCTTTTTTTTTTTTTTATTTTTTTTTTATTTTATATATATAATCTCTCTAATTTGGTTTCGAATTAGTCTTGAATTGTACACTAACAAAACTGGTTTTTGGTCCATTGCTGGTAAATCATCTTTCTCCTTGGTCATGCTTTAGCCTTCATGATTTACCAAAATTGACAATCTCCTCTTCATCATTATACTCACATATTGTCATTGCACCCATCTTAACTCTTAGTACCTTCCACGTCCCTATTCTAAAAGTTAATATTTCATCTTCTACTAAACCATTGTAATTAATTAGTTGTTATTAAATATATAATAGTTTAATTTTCATACATATAACAAAACACCGTAACAAAATTTAAAAGTTCATGGAATTGGTCATTTTTTTAAATTCTAGGTTTGTCCTGGTTGCTTTTGAATTTCGTGCGGTTTCGATTTTTTCCTTCTTTCTTCTCTTATTCTTTTGTAATTTTTCTTTTATATTATTTTGAAATTATGATCTTAATTTTCAATCAATCATCAATCTTGTATTGTTTTCTTTTAAATATAAAAATTTTTGGTACATGATCTTGAACAAAAATAATTGAAATATTGATACACAATCGTTTAGATTTGAGTTTTAGATTTGATACACGGTCGTGTATCAAATATAAAAGATCTTGAACAAAAATAGTTGGGATATTGGTACATAATCATTTAGATTTTGGTACATGATCGTGTAGCAAATTTACAAGTTCGTAAACGATCTTGAAAAAAAAATTGTTGGGATAGGTACATGATCGTTTAGATTTTTCTACACGATTGTATACAAAATCTAAATGATCTTGTTACACAATCTTAAACCAAGATAGTTTAGATTTGGTATGCGATCGTGCATCAGTAAAAATTACACGAGTGCATGTGGTCAACTAATTGCGTGTTGACGAGTATTTTTTGTATTTTCCATTGAGGGCCTGTTGAGATCCAAGTCTAGAACAAAGGGTTAAATTTTGACTAAGTGTTGAGGGAAGATGCTTTGAAAGAAGTTCATCATGCACATCTTTTAAGACTTATTCCATGATGAAGCCAACGCGAAAGTGACTTTGGCAATTAAAAGACAGTTAGGTGAGCAAAGTTCTTTGTGAGAAAAAGCAGGTGAGAAAATATCAAATCTGATTTGACAAGGGTTATGTGTTAAGTTGTTTAAGTTAATATTAAGCTTAAACGTAGAATGCTTTAAGCAGGAGTTGATCATATTTTAGAAATCTTAAGATGACTAATCCATTTTGGGAATTAGTATAAACAGAGGAAAGAAGAAAGAAATGATTTTGGAAGTTTGAAAAGAAAAGTTAAGTGTTGAAGGCTTACACGAGAAAAGAAGGGCAAAAGCAATATAAGATTAAGGCAACTAAGTTTTGTGAGTGATATTTCTAAATGTTTGTAAACTTTAAGCTTTCTTTTGAATTCATGATGTGATGAATGTTTATAAGAAGATTTAAATGAAAGTGTATGTTTCGAAAGCAATGGTTTGTGTTTCAATAAATGGGAAAGAATGTTTTCAAAGCATTAGTCTAAATTCTATCAAAGAACTAATTATTATATGCACATAAAGGATAAAAGCAACCATATAGAAAAGGATTGCTTGGTGAAGTGAAACCCACCAATGTATAAAAGATGTGCATTGCGTTAGGCGGCTTGAGCAATGAAGAATGAATCAAGGTATTTCTAGATGTTGTTGATGAAAAGGAAATCATAGTAGTCTAAACGCGAGATGTTGGGTCTTGGCATGGAAAATGGTTCACGTTTTTTGCGAAAGTGATTCAAGACTAATGTGTATTATGTATTACACGATTGAACCGATTGTGATTTATTTAACGTGTTTCCAAAACGTTTTCTTAAAACTTCACTCGCTAGTCTTTTGACTTATGTTTTAAAGTTTTCTTTTCCCAGATGATAAGGTGTTAAGGCCAAAGTAAGGTTAAAGGGTGAGAAGCTATTAGGAGAGAAGAGGACGTCAGATGTCCAGAATAAATTTTGCTAAATTTGTACTAAAGATGAATAATTTATACTGTAGACCACACAATTGGAATTAAATAAAAAGGAGTTAATTGTCATCTTATCCTTTACGATATTCCTGTGTTATATCAATATTCCTTATCGCCCAAGTTTAAGTTTATATTTAAATATTTAGAATGTTAGGCGATTAAGAAAAGCTTTAGGGTCTAAGCTGAGCTTCCTAGTGTTAATTGCATCATGAATGCTCAAGTCATACCGCGTGACGCATGACAAGTGAGGGTGCTTTCAGGGCAGGGTGTGACACTTGGATAGTAGGCAAGCTGCACACACGTGCATTGCCCTGGAGGGGTGCCAGGTTGTATGCCAAAATTCAGCTTAAAATTTCAAGTCTTGACATGTTTGGGTTTGAATCTTTAAAGACTGCTCTCAATTTCCTCTAAAACTAACCTTACCTGATTTCCTTAAATAGTTGAAGTTCTTCCCTAAAAGTCCTCTCTAGCAGTCCTCATTGGAAAACTAGACTCATTGATGGTTCTTTTGAGACTAGTTTCACTGATTTTGCACTAGCCAAATGAGAGCACCTTTACACCATAAGAAGTAGAGGTTCTGTCGATGCATGCATGCGTTGGAAAAAATCACAAAACGCGTTAGCAATGTATACGTCGACATAGAAACCCACGTTGAGGCGTATGTCGTGAGTACCACGTCATAATAGAAAAAATCGACGTGCAAACCAGAAGACGTTGACAAAGGATTTTGCCTGATACATACTTCACTGACTTGTCCAACACATCAACAAAAGGGTATGTTGACGTCTGATGAGAACATTGATAGTAGAGTACTACCGACGTTTGGTCAACGTGTCAACAATAGGGTATTTTCGACGTCGTGTGTACGTCGACTTAAATGAACGATCGGTGCGACATTAGCATAGCTTGGGCCGACGTTGTGTTGGTAGAGTTGCCATGCTCGACACGTTTTGTGCGTCGGAATAACCTTTTTATAAGATTATTTTATTTTATTATTATTTTTCTATTGGGATTGAATTTGATTTAAAAATTCATTGAATTTCTAAAAACAGTTAACATAAAATTAATAAAAATACCAAATTGAATTTATATTAAAATTATTTCAAATATTAAAAAAGTACACGTTTATAGTTCGGAAAGTACATGAGTAATGACAACTAAAAACAAAAAACATATATCTAAGTGATGTGAACGCCAGTTCCCCCATGCCTTCGAACCTTCAATGACATGAAATTAAGTTTAAATATATATCACCAATAAGAAATTAAAGAATGTAAAAGTTGAAAATACATACGTTAATGAAATCAAAGTGCTCTTGTTGTCCAAGTGAGTTCTTCAATATGCATCCTCATTTCTTCCATCTGTCAAGCATTTTCTTCGTGCTTTCAGTTAATTTCTTCTACTACTTCCTGAATACGAGCTTGTAGGTTGGTAACCTCCCTGGTGTGCATCTTTGCTCGTGTGATGTAAATTCTCAATTAAGACCTTTTGAGTAGTTCAATCGTCTACCTAAGACTGTCTTGCATATCTCGTCCCCAGAGAGTGGTTCAGAATCCTCTAGGGTGAGCTGGGACTGGAGTTCCAGCATTTGATTCGACAATAAATTTTTTATTAATTAAGTAAAACGTGTAAATTAAATGTACGTACAAAATAAGACAAAAGTATCGCTAAAACTTACATGAGCATCCGCAGCCGTTGGCGATCCCAAATGAATCTATCAGAAGCTAATTCCAAATGAATGTTTTGTGGATCTAAAGAGAACTCAGGATATTTAGAATCAAAATGTTTTCATTCCTATGCATTAGCTAGATGTCTCAACATGTCCTCTGTTTCGACTCGTTTATCCTTATGTCATCTCATTTCAGAGGTGCCCTCTTGCGATACAAATAAATATTGTAATCTCGCTATTAACAAAAAGTGCTGCAATACCTTGTGCAATTTTTTTTGTCCTCTATTAGGACTAACCTTGTACCGAGATTTCCCATAGGTTGGACAGTGTTGCAAATCCCCAAACACCTTCTAATACAATATATAGTCATACTTACATGCATGAATAGTCTCGTATCCCAAGCCTAAGCCACACAATTTTCATTTGACTTCGTAGAATGAGCTTGGGATATTGGTACTATACATTGGAAACACACATTTTAATATCTCTAAGAACATGTCGAAGGACTTGTTGGTCCAACCGTTGAGAAGCTTTACATGGATCAAGGTAACAAAAAAGTTCAGAGATAAATTTTTTGAACAGTTGGAGTATAGCTCACGACGCGCTTGGTTTAATAACTTCTTAAATATATTCACCCTCTCCTCTTCTACACCGCTATTGTACGACATGTTCAATCAAAGTTTGTAAATCATGCAACATATCCAACATTTCATTGTCTTCAGGAAACAGATTATTACTGGTTCCTTCATGGAATGAGTCACTACTAGTTCCTTTATGAAAGAGGTCACTACTAGTTCCTTCATTAAATCTTTCTATACTTCTGTACAAGTTCACTTGCTCTACATGATACACCCAATTTGTGTAGGAGAGGCATATTCCAATCCTTAATAAATGTCTCTCCACACCCTCTAATGAGTTCCAATTTTAGTTCATACATCTCTTGTACGGAGACTTTATTCGTCTGTACTCATCGACGTGATACTTCGCAACTTCTAAAAATGGAAAAACTCTCACTATACTCAATCGAGAACTTTTCTAAGTTTCATCCAACCATTGTCCATCGTTATAGACGTGTAATTAGTCTTATATTCCTCATCTCAAATGCTAAGTTTACTCCATTAATAAGCCACACCTCACAAGTATCCAATATCCCAACTTTAACTATATCTAAGTTTAAATTAAAAAATCTATCTAACACTTCCCACTAACAAGCGTTAGAAGCTACCTAACACTACGAACAAATTATCATACACTAAGAGCTACCATAACTCTAACTAAATAAAAGCTACCTTACTTCTAACAAACAAATCCTATTCACAAATTGTAATAAACTACATGATAACCACAACAAATCAATAAAAAAATTCATGTATTTAAACTATTTTAGCAATTAAAAAATTTTCAAATTCATCAATTTCATCAATTCAATAATTTCAATACAAATAAATCCCTTTATAACTATCACAATCACAATTTCTACAATTATTATCACAGTTTCAAAAATTTAAACCCTAGCATATTACAATTTTCAAAATTTGATTCATACATATAATTTGATCTTAAACAATCAATATACATTTTTGTTAAAAAAATTTAACAATTTCAATATACAATCTATACATACAATTTAATTTAAATTATAAAAATATTTACTTAGTTATGCAATAAATTTAATAATAAACATACATACAATATACAATTACACATACGATACAAATGCAATCTACAAGTTATATATACAATATACATACAATGTAATCTACAATATACAATGTATTAATATATATTTATTTAGAAATGAAAAAAATACAACATCTTTATCGCTAGAGACATGGAGTAAGTGGACGACGTTAGGAGGACGATGGGCGGCAGACGACGATGATGACGGGCAAGGACTTGACGAACGGTGAATGGTATGATGTACACTCTTCTCTCTTTTAAATCGTCTTTCTCTTTTCTCTTCTCTCTCTTTTATGTTTTGTGAACACAAAACTTGAATAACAAGGGTTCTCTTGATGCAATCTAAAAATGTTGTGAGAACTCCTGTAACACTCCAAAGTTTAAGGTAATTTTTACATTTAATTATCTTTATTGAATTTAAATTAGTAGGATTTTGTAAATAATTGGTAGATTTGTAACACTCCTGTAACACTACACTTTATTAAGGTGTGAGCTAGGATTTTGTAAATAATTGGTAGATTTGTATGGTTGGAAATAACATTATTTGTAGGTAATTTATGTAATTTTGGAATGCGAAGAATTATGGTGAGATAATATAATTATTTAAGAATTTTGGGTAAACTATGTGTTTGTGTATATTTAAGATTATGGAATGTGAGAAACTTATATTATTACGAGTAATATAATTGATAAGGATGGATTTTGGAAAGATAAAAAGAGATAAAAAGTTAAAATTGATGGGTAATTAATGGAGAAAGAGAGTATGTTTTAATTGAGTTATTTTTAGAAAAGGAATAGGAAAAAGGAAATTTAAAATAATATCAATTATTAATAATAGGGCCCATCGTGAAGCGTGCCACATCATCTTCTCCAACCTTTCCTCTCCTCCTTTACATAGGAACCCTAGCTGCCATCGTTCTCCTTCGACCTCTTTCTTCGATCACCGTTCTTAGTAGTCCTTGTCGAGTCGGCTTACGTTTTCCCTCCATCGTCTTCGTTCGACATTGAGATTGAACTCCACTACAAGCCCCATCCTTAGTCCGAGCTGTGCCAACCATTACGTTCCTCCTCCATCGAAGCTCCGGCTAGTCTATGCTGAAGGAAGAAAGCAAGCCACAAGCGCCTCTGCCCTCCTGTCGAAGCCCAGCGGTGTGCAGCCATCGTTTCGCGATTTGAGCCGTTCTTTGATGAGCCTTCACCTTTTCGAGTCGAGTTGGTACTCCTCCACCAAGCCGCATGCGCATGAAGCCTCTTCTAGTCAAGCCACCTTCAGTTTTATCAGTTTTAGTTTTTTTGCAACATATTTGAGCCATTTGGGTGAATTTATGTCGGGTTTAGTATGCCCAAATGAACATTCTTTGGTTCTTAACTAAATTTTTAGTCGGATTGGTTTTAAGTTGGGATTGATGTCCTAAATCTTGTGGTCTTGTAGTGTGTAATTGTATACATTGTACAAATATTTTATTTATCTAATAAAATAAAGTGTGTTATTTTATTTGACATTTAGTTGCATTAATCCACAAAAACCAATAAACTAACATCCAAGGTTATCTTCTATAACCTAAACATGTATGTGTAAACATACAAGTGGATCATGTTTAAATGATAACTTAAATGGTTTGTAGTAGATGGATAAGGTTGGATACCTTACCTGGTGACACTACGAATACGACCTGTTTTATAGTTGTTACAATTGTTCTAAAGTGCTACAAATGATTTGATCCTAATCATTCATGTCGAGACATTAGAGTAGAGGTATTTTATACAAAGAGTTTGTATAAGATTGGACCATGAAATGAATAGTCTCTCTTATTAACACTGTTACTAGTTGAGACTACATTTCACCAAGATGACCATAGGTGACTTGAGCTGAATCGTGAGTGAGTTGTGAACTCCTACCTATGAGGGCAGTCCTTTGATTTGCATGACTGAGAGTGGCCTATATCGCCGACTCAATAGGCCTACCATTTTGTGGATTCGTTTGATTAGGGAGCTTAAAACACAACTACATAAGAAGGAATTCACTTCTTCTTTATAGATAAAGTAAGTAGAGAAATTGCTCTCTTAAGGGAGAAGAGTTCAGTTATAGTGGGACTATAACTATTGTTCATTAGAGGAATTGGTGGTACTTAAGGAGTTATATGTAACTACATGTGCAAAATGATAATTTTTGGCCTAGCTGTACTTATGAACAATTTGTGAAGGGTCATTGCACTGTTGATTGGTTATATCTAATGGACACAAAAATATATCAACATTAAGAAAAGTGTAACTATTGGTCTTTAGTGAAATGACGAATAGTTCATGAATAGTGATTAATTTAATTAAATATTTTAATTAATTAATATCACATCATTGGAGTTTTAATCTGTAGGCCCATAAGGTCCCATTGTTAGCTCAATAAGGATAAATGAGAATCAAATTTATTTTGGTTTAATTTGAATCGTTCAAATTGATTAAAGGAAATAAATTGTATATGATACAATTAATATAATGTATTTGATAAATTATAATATAAAGTTTTTATGAGAGAAGTTAATATTTGAATATGGTTAAAATAATAATAATATGAATAAGATTCACAAATAAACTGTAGATTAAAATTAATATGGATTCGATTCATATTATAACTATAGATCATATGAGAAATCTAAACCATTGGTTATATTATATATGATATAATATAAAATTAATATTATATAAGGTATAATATAATTTAAATTTATATTAATATAAATTTACATAAAAGAATAACTCCCAAGGGAGTTATTCTACATGATGGAGAGGGAGGAAGTTATTGATAACTTCTCCCTCCATCTCTCTAAGATATAGATGGGGGGCATGCAATCTCTTCTCAATATAATTTTTACAATCTATTAGTTCCAAAGAAAAATCTCTTTTAAATTTTTTTCCTTTAACAAAAAAAAACAAAAAACAAAAAAAAAACACAGAAACCCCACAAACTCTCTGTTTTTTTTTTTATCTTAAGGATAACAAGGAAGACTTCGTGGTGTTCTTTGGGAGGTTCTACAAAGGTTAGTTTTCTTTTCTTCTAGAAACATGTTTAGGTGTTTTCTCTGAATTTTGTATGTGTTTCAAGTTGAATTTCTTTTACACGGCGTTCACACGCTTCCGCTGTGGGAATTTCATTCCTTCAGATTGTTGCTTTGAAGGTTTAGTTAGCTAATTTGGAGGATTCAAATTGTGGAATTTATCCACCTAAGGTTGAATTAGAATTCAACCCCAACTCTAAGTAAGTAATTTGAGAGGAATTTTGGTCCATAACAAACTTTTACAATTATTGGTTTAGTTATTGAGTTTTCCTTACTGTTTAGGATTTGACTGTTGGAAAGCTGAAATAATTTTGGTTTAGCTAATCTCCAGGTTAGAGATTCTCATATTGGACCCTCTACATTAAAGATGCATGTATGTTCTTTATTATGCATAAAGTATAGTGACTGAGATACTATGACCAAGATACATTATGATTGAGGCATGTTATGATTAGATATGCTATGATTGAGTTATGTTTGACTGAGCTATGATATTTATGTTATGGTATATATGATTAGACTATGGTGTTCTGTTAGATTTATCCGTTAGAGTCGTACCATATGGGTGTCCCTCGGGATCACCACCTATTTATGCTTGTGTGACCAGTTTATGTATGATTCAAGAGAATCACTTACAATCCAACTCTCCTTTAGGATGTTTCCTTCAGGGTCACTGAGAGCCCAGATGTATCACTAGGAGATCACTGGATAGCGTGCCTTTGAAAGCACAATAATTAGGCGGTACCTTCTTACAGAACTCTAACGAAAATTTAACAGAACCTAGCGGGACTAATAGAGGGTCCCTTACTGGGTATAAATTTATACTCACTCTTTTTTATATTTAATTTTACAGGCAAAGGTAGAGGTAGAGGCAAGCTGACGAATGACAAAAAGTGACTGTAGTTCACCATAGGGAACATTTTAAGGTTTCTTTCTCATTTTATGTTTCAGTGTTGCTTAAGTTTCAATATTTTATTTTTGTAACTGATAAGTACTATTAAATATTTCTTTTTATTTTGAATAAGGCTTGAACTAGTGTTTTATTTAGTGTATATATATATATATATTATACTTTATTATTGATTTTAAATGAATATTTGAAACATTTTCTTTAAATTTAGTATTTTTTTTATCTTAAATAAAAAGTCTATATTTATTTAAATGGTAACGATCTCAACTTAGTATTGAAAAGCTAGGTTGTTACAACTCCCCAGTGTCGTCGTTTTTTGTCTATGTAATGTCGATGTAGTCATTTATGGCATCGTGTAAAAGTTTTCAAAATCTGTCAAACGTCACAAGGTAGACCTATCTCGATGTGCTACTTTTTGACGTCGTGGAAAGATTGTCATAATTATTTAAAGGTTCAACCTTTGCCATCGTGGTCAATGGCAACATCGTCATAGATAGACGAATTGTCGATGTCATGCATGTACACGTTGTGATTGATCTGAATTTTAATAATATTTTTGACTTTCCTCGACATCGTGCACTTTCACGTCAACCTTTGTTGGGGTAACGACGACATGTACATGCATGGCATCGCAGAAAAGTTATATTATTATTTAAATGAAAAGTTTTTGCGATGTCTTCATGCATGGCGTTGTGGAAGGCTTATGCTCTTACGACGTCCGCATATCTGACCAATGTTGACACTGTTTTTACTGCATTCTGGAAAGCTTCTTGTTACAACGTCTTTTATCTCGACACCTAACTCTACGTCGGGATAACTTCGATTTCTTGTAATGTTAGTTTGAACTTTGCTTAAATAAGTTGTCTTGCATGCTTAAGTCTGACCACCTTTTGCTCGTTGAAATCTAATTTATTGCATGCAAGGCCATCGCCGTTCCACTCAACCGACACTTTCTCAATGCCTCACGTAGTATCACACCCTTGAACGCATAACCCATGCTTTAACTTGCATAACCCTTTTTCTCTTTAACCTTATCGCAAAGCCAATAACTGATAACTTGTAGAAATACAAGTTATTATAGCCTTTTATGTAAAATAATGAAGTCTTTTCATATGAAAATAAAAGAAAACAAAGAAAAAAAGTAGGCGATTTGATTATGTCGCAAAATATGTGATATAAAATAACCTTATTCCTGTTTTACTATTCTTTAGTACTCTTATCGCAAGATTTTAGCCGAAAAGGAGTAAAGCTCGATGGTACCATGTCTACGAGAAATGATCCGTCCAACCTTTGCGAAAAAATAAAATACAAGCTAGACGATTAAGGCACTAGCAAACAAAAAGTGGTTGGCAGGAATTCAGAGAAAGAGCGAAAGGACGATTGCACAGCGCTGTTGCAGCTTTACAGAAGTTTAATGGTGCGTGGTGTCGTATCAATATCAACTCTCACCTTTAAATAGATCCTTTCACTCCAGAAATCAATGTGCACACATTTGGTCGGAGAGCAAGTTCCTTTATTGTCCATTTTCTCCCTTCTCTTAAGTTTTAGGTGAGAGCTTAGAAAAAGAGAGAGAGAGAGATCCATCACCTCCATCTTCCTCCACATCTATAGACAGTAATTAGAGGCGCCAAAGAGTATGAGAAATCAAATTATGCGGCATAACATCTCTTGTATTCCAGTTTGTGATTTTTATTGTATTGTTTTGTAAGTTTACGATCATGATCGAGAGTCCTAAAGTTACTTTTATTGAAGCAATGCATTTCTTCTTTCATTCTCCCATATCTCTTGCCTTTTCCATGTTCAATCTATTTGATTAGCTAGATAGTGATCAAATGTGTTTGTTACTTAGAGAATCAGAATGAATGTCTTATAAGTTTTGCTAAGTTAAACACGAACATCTTAACATTGTGTATTTAAGAGAAGAGCAATGATATAGATTGTAATCACCTAACAAGTTAGAACTGAATATAGCTAAGCAAATGGCGAGAAGATTGTAGTAATGCAATCTTATCGTCAAACTCATCCTTTGCATAACACTGAGAGTATATTGTGTGTGGCTAATGGCTAAGAGGTTGCACACCTTAATTAAAGATAAGTTGCTAATAAAACATTCGAGATGATCAGACACAAATCATAGCTTAACTTCGTGTATCTGCATCCCGAGAGGTGAGCAAGTATGACACCATGCTTATATTGAGTTCGTATCTCATTTTTTCATTTCGCCATGCTCACCTTGCATCGCCAAGCATAGTAGTGTACATAGTTAGGATAAATAGCACACTGTTCATAATTATAGTCTATAGATTATATCGTATGATTTAATACGTGGTAAGATAAATTAGGAGCTTAAATTCTCTGTGCTTGACTCTAGACTTACCAGGAATTCTCTTTATGCTTATACTTGAGCGATAGAGAGGAAAACTTGCATGATAATTTTATTTCCATAAGTTTAGCAACACATGAATATGAATGCACCTTTTATCGCATAGTCCTATTTAGTCACCTAATATTCGCTCACTTAGAATTTTTCATGATACATCTTCGATCATAATACTTGTAATGTATAATGCATAATTGAAAAACAAGCAGTAACCCACAACTTTCCTTGCTGCCTTGCTTGTCTTCAACGCATAAGCTTGCCCTCATCTTGTCGCATAGGGATTATTTGGCACCCTTGAATGCATAGGCTCCCTTTTGGCAGCATAGACACTTACTTGGTTGCTTAGGGCATCATGTGGCTGCCTCAACACTACCTTCCTTGGGCACATGGTGATTTCTTGGGCACAAGTCAACGTTTAGCCAAAATTTTAACCCTTCTTTCTCTTTGACCACCTACCCATAACTCAACATGACACAATGCCTCTCTTACTTGACTGCCTACTTAGCTTTAGAACTTTTAACACTTTGGCACATTTGCTCCATGCCTTTCAACAATTTTACTTTCACTTCTCTTTCTTTAAATCTTAACATGTTCACCCATCAAATAGCATCAATCACATATCAAGTAAGCTTTTTCCTTCTAACTCATAAAGAGATAGAAAGTTTAGGGTTTACACATAATCAACGATCTAGTAATTAATTGGAAACGTTTTATAAATGATTTTGTTAAACCATTTTGTGCATGAACATAAGCTACAAGATGTTCAACACTTATACCAATTGATATACAATAATTATCAAAAGCTTATGAAGTAAATTGACCTACATTATCAAGACCAATCGACTTAATTGTATAATAAAAAAATCGTGCATTTAACTTAATTATTTGAGCAAGTAATTTTGTAAATATAGAGTTTCAACTTGATAATAAGCACATATGTGAACATCTGTTGAATGCATTTATTAATGTCATGAAATACTTAAATGGTCTACTTGGCAGGCTAATAAGTCTACATATATCTCCATGAATTCATTTTAAAAATGTAGGTGATTCAATTCCCACTTTAGCTAGTAATGGTATAATTATTAATTTTCCTTGAGAGCAAATATCACATAATAATTCATTAGATTGAAGAATCTTCTGGCTCTTCAATGGATGTTCACGTAAATTTTCAATAATTCTTTTCATTATTATTTACCCTAGATGATCTAATCGATTATGTCAAATTGTAAATATGTCTGGATTCATGAACTTGAGGTTTGTTGTTGTATATGTTTAAATTACTCTTATATGAGTAGAATATAATCTAAAAGGTAAAGCAAACAACTTTTCCTGTATATGGTTATCATTTGAGACAGTAGATATTACATAAAGATATTATGTCTCATTCTTTCTATCAGTTTTAATATGATAACCATTGCAACACATATCAATAAAACTTATTAGATTTCTCTTTGATTAACTAGAGAACAATGCATTATCCATTTTGAATTTTGTTCCTCTAAGCTTAATATAATTTGCTTTTCCAAATCCTTCAATTATGTTTGCAGAATTTGATATTACGTTAACTTTTGCTTCAAGTATTGTTAGTTCGAACAAATATTTTTTATTTGTTAGTATTGTGTGCATAGTTGCACTGTCTGCCAAACATATATTTTCATTGCTCGTTTTTTAGTTATTCAACATAAGAAAACTATTCATGTTTCTTCATTAAATAAAATTATTACAATGAGAGAGAAACAAAACTTAAAATATAAAAAATTTGATATAACAACCAACCATAAAAAAATTACTTATTCATTTACTGTGGTTATAACCTCGATCACAACATTCACTTTGGAGAATGAGATTGTTTCAGTTGGTTCTTTAATCAATTGATATTCATGATCTTTCAATAATAACTTATTATTCCATGCATCCATGAGAACACATTAGATAAATGTATAATATTCTCAAAATATTTATCTCAATATTTGTACTATAGAAGCATATCTGAAACATGACAATTTTTTCTCTAATATATTGATTTAAATTTTTGGAGCCTCAAGTGTATCCATTTATTATGGGCTTTTGAAAGAATAACTGCTTTTTGATGATCATGTTTTTGTGGCATCTCAGTGTATTTCAACATCAAGTATTCACGATAACTAATTATTACTATTAGTATCAATTACTATAAATTGTAATTTTGTAATATTTTTCAAGGTAACACTATTATAAGATATTGTAATTATATTATAAATTTAATATATATCAATCGTGCAAAATAATAGTTATTAATTATAACGAGTAGGAAAGTTGACATACCTTTAGGACTTATCTTTAGTGGAGGAAATGGTAAGAGTTCGTATTGATAACGTGTAAAAATGAGGGACAATGGGAACACGAATATCGAGAATATATAATATATAAATATAATAAAACAAACAAAAATTAAGATATTAAGAAAATAGAAATGTTCCAGAAAAAAATCCACGTCTCCAATTTTTTTGAAATTTCATCCAACACGTGTCTTAGAAAATTCACTATTTATAGACAATTTGACAAGCATGTGGTGGATTATTTAACTATAGGTAGTTGATATCTTCAATACACATGATAATGTAGATGAAAGGTTAGACGTGGAGAGAGTGACTATGGATAGTGAACATCTATTTTAATAATAGGGACATTTTTAAACAATAATAAAATATTGAAACTATTTATAAAATATATCAAAATTCATCGAACTCTCTATTGCCTGTCTGAAAATTTTGGTATACTAGGTAGGGGTGTAAAGGGGTTGAGTTGGGTTGGGTTACCCAACCCATATTTTTGAGTTGATTGAGTTAGCAATCTGAATAACCTGAATTGTATTTCCAACCCAATCCAACCTGTAAAATATGAGTTAGGTTGTGGTCGAGTTGTATTGTTTTTTTTTTCTTTTTCATTCCTTATATTTGTAAAGTTCAAAATTGTTGTTGTCACACCTCGTCCTGCACGCGACTTGGAGCTTGCCATGCGGTATTCGGTGTGACCTTGAATAGTTGTGACGCCTGATGGTGCGAAACGCCAGTACACTCAGCTTTAGATCCTTGAGTTTTGAAACTTGGGTTTATCGCCTAGGTTCATCCTTAAATCCATTTTAGCTTTCTAAGCGATAAAGAAATATAACATAGTAGAAGAATAACGAAAACTTAAAACTTTTATTAACTTAAAACATGAGTTCTACATCAAACTTTACAAAGTATTTTCAAATACATCTAAACAACTTAAACATAAACTAAATGCCTTGCCAAGCTTCCTCCCTTAGCAAACACTTCACCCTTTTCCAACTTAGCCTTAACGCCTATTCACTCGACCTTAACGCTTCAAACCTAGGGAATGAAAACTTAAAATGTAAGTCAAACGACTTAGTGCATGAGGTTTTAAGGAAAACCTTTTTAAAACACTTTCCATAGCACAAAACTTTTTTAGTTCAGAAGGCCCATCCCCTCATTTCACAAATACATCATATCTCATAAACACTCATTAATCTCTATGTTCTTTCGTCGATAAATCCAAAACCATTCTCAAGACTCATCATCCTCGCGTTTAGACTACTCATGCAAACAACATCCAAGAATATCCTGGTTCTTCCTCATTGCTCCTCAGGCTGAAGTGCAGTACACATTTTTTATGCATTGTCTTGCCTCATTTCACCATGCAGACATTTTCTACATGATTGTCTTTATTCTTTATGTGCACATAACTAATAGCTCGATAACAAGAGCATGACCAAAGGTTTGAACACAATTTCATATTCATTTAAATACAGACTTTAATTTACATAAAATAAAAAATATACTTTCTTTCAAAACAATCATTTACAAAGCATTCTGAAAGTCAAAGAAAGCTTTTAAATATACAAACATTTTTTAGATTCACTCACAAAAACTTGGTTTCCCTTTGGCTGGCTTCTAACTTATTTTCTTGCCTAATGGTCCTTCTTCTCAGTAGAGTAACACTTCACTTATCTTCACAAATTCTCAAAGCAAACTCCTTAACATTCTGCTGTCTTCCTCTATTTATACTACCCTCAAAATGGATTAGTCTTATCTCTAATCTCCTAATAGCTTGCCAGCTCCTTTTACAAGTGGTACACGTGTAAGCTCAATCTTTCTTATGAACATGCTTAAACTTAAAACTTGCCATGTAACCCACTGATTAATTACCAATAGAAAATTTTTAAGAAAATTTCTATCTTTCATCCCATAGTTTCACCTTGCGATGAGTTTCAGATTGCCTAGTTTGTCTTGCTAGTATCACTCTTCTCCCTGCGAAGAACTTCAAAATGCCTATCCTTAACGCATAGCTTCAAAATACTTTTTCCTTCACCAAAATGCCAAATCTATGTGTTTAAACAAAATATTATTTCCAAAATTTGAACTTTCTAATCAAGCTTGAACTTCCCAATCAAGCTCGGGTCTCACAGTTGTACCTGTTCAACATTCATAAATTCAAAGTTTCAAATATGCATAAAAGTTTAACATTCCAAACATTATCCACAAATATTCAAGAATTAATAAAATCTTTAAGAATTAATGAAATATTAAATATAGGGATGAACCTAGGAAGAGTTTAGTTTAGAATGAAAAAACAGAAGAAAAAAGTTTTAGAACAAAGTTGCCCCAAAATGACAAACAGAAGGATTTGAATACTTGAAACTTAGGACGAAGTTGCCCCGAATTTTAAACTTGAGGCAGAGTACTTCTGAGATTAGGGCAACATTGTCTAGAGTTTTAAAACTCAAGTGATCTCAGGAAAACTTTACCCTGAGTTTTAAAATCTTAAAATATAAGAGACCTGCTAATCAAAAACCTTGGTTTAGATATATTAGCAATGTAAGTATAAATATGTATCTAGCGTACTATGCACTTTCTACTTGCATAAGACTTTTCTTGGTTTGCTTTAATTTGTTCTTATTTACGCATGCACAAGCTCATTTCAAGTTCATTTCTATCATGGTTCAATTTAAAACAAAATCTAATTTAAATCATGCAACCCATCAAAATAATCCATCAATTTGAACAAAAAAAAACATTTTTAAGATTTAAAGTTTAAACTAAACTTTAAAAATGAGAAAGCGACGTAGAGATGTGGCTGGCCGTAGAGAAAATAAGAGGGAGAATCGGAGATAGCTAAGAGGGAGAATCGGAGATAGCTGGTCGTAGAGAGGGAGAATTTGATACGATTTAGGACCACCATGAATTGGAGAATGAGATGGTTTAGAGTTGTTGTGAATCGAAAAATTGGAGAATCAAATAGCCTGTCGATCATGAGGGAGAATAAGAGGGAGGTTGAGAGGGAACTTGGAATTTGAGAATAGAAGTGAGAAGGTGTCGGCGATATTGAAATGTGAGAATGGAAGAGAGAATCGAGAGGGAGATTGATCTCATTAGTAATCTAATTAAATATATAAATATAAATATATGTATCTATATATTATTAATTAAGTTTGAGTTGTATTGAATCAAATATTTCGGTTCATTCAAACCGATACCCAATACCCAATCTACCTTGAAAAAAACTAAAATTTTCAATTAAACTCATATAACACATTAAGGGTTGTTAAGTTATTATTTGACGTATTAATACTATGTAAATAGTTTTTTTTGTGCTATTTATAACATTACTTCAAATGATATAATATTTTAATAATAAATTGTTTATTTTGTAAAATAATTTTCTGATCACTCGTCGGAATTTATTCTCTTTTGAACCCTATCTTTTCCTTCCTCCTCTGCCACTGCTTCTCCCAATCCCCAGCGGGCAGCCATTGCAACCCAGCCAGTCGGATACTGCCGCCGCCGCACGACTCTCCTTCCCGACGCCGCTGTCGCTGTCGCTGCCGCTGCCCAACGTCAGCACGCCCACCCTCAGCTATCGTAGTCTTTTGGTCGTTTCCTCTCACACATTTCACATTTTGCCGCCTTCTGCGTAGTTGACCTAAAATGGTGGAGTGGAGAAGGTAGCAGTTGATGGCAGTTCTTCCTCAACGAATGTTTTTATTCAAAAACTTGAAACTACCATGCCAATGAACTTACTTGTTTCATAAGATTTTCTTGCACTCAATCCTAACCAGTGGGTGATTACTTAACTTATGCTGCTGAATAACTCCCGGCAATTGATTGTAGTTGTGCAATTGCGATTCTTCAAAAAGTTATCGGAAAATTTTAGTTTATGGGGTTTTAAGAGTTCAAGTGCAGTAATTCAATTGTTCTTAGTTTACCCTTTGTCTTT
>JBBPDI010067877.1:0-18114 GCA_037974545.1 Cucumis variabilis
GATTGGTTTAGGAGAAGTCATTGCTGAAGGTAGATGGTCCTCCAATGATCCATCAATTCTTGTCCACCATGTACCTCATGGCTCTAACGCAGTTCGTGTGTCGGTTGATATAGTGAAAATACTAAATCCCTTCTTATGGAGGCCTACTTCTGACATTATGTAGCATGGCCAATAGATAAAGTCAAACTATGTAGCATGGCCAATGGATAAAGTCAAACTATGTAAGAAATTTTATTTACTTTGTCAATTAGTATTTATTTAGTTTTTTTAACTCATTTATTGTTAGAGTTAGATGATGACATTTCTTTTTATTTTTTGTTAGGTGATTGATGTGTGGAGAAAACAATGGAACAACACATATGTGGGATGGTTTTGGTCTTGCTACAATTTGAACATCTTTTTTTTATCATATCAAAATTTTGGGATCATATATATGAAGTCATTTTATTTGAATTAAGAATTTACTTGTTCTAATAGTTAAGGAATTTGTTGGAACTTATAAGTGTTGATGATTATTTCAAACATTGAATGAATATAATGTTTTTTTTTGTATGTTATAAATTTGAATATTTTGGTTATAATCATGAATGTAAATTTTGATGAATTTGAATTATACCTTTCTACTCTGGCAAATTATGACTTGATCTGTAAATATCTGTATGATTATAATTTGATTTTACAATAATATTATTGGATAGTTGCTATTAGATGAATTATAGTTATATGTTTGTATTATTACAAAAAAAAAATCCTATAGAGGTCCATCAGAAATAAAGTTTGTGTTTGAAAACGAGGTATTTACAATTTGTTTCCATTAAAATGAATTATGCTAATAAAAATAAAAAACTTTCAATAACATTTTTTTATAACATCTTTTTATTGTTATAATAAATTTTTATGGTACTTTTTTAATACCATGAAACTTTTCATAACAGTGAGTTAAAAGTATAATATATCAATATATTGTTATTAATGAGTCTACGAGTACCGCAATTAAAAAGCTACATTTATAAAACGCTTCAAAAAAAATTTATAGCATTTTTTCAATGTTATTAGAATAGCTATTGATTGGTTTTGATAATGCTTTCTAAGCACAATAAAAAATGCTACAAAAAGGCTTTTATAGCGTTTTCCCAAGTTATTAAAAATATTGAAACATTTTTTAGGGTCTTTCTAATGCAATAAAAAATGCTCTCTGCTTTTCAGTAGTGTTTTTCCAATGTTAATAAAATAGCTATTGAAACGTTTTTATAATACTTTTCGAATGCTATACATAACGCTATAAAATGTCTTTTATAGCATCTTTTCATTTTTATTGAAAACGCTATTGAAACATTTTGATAGAGACATGCCAACGCAATAATAAACGTTATCAAAATGATACAATGCTTTTTTTTCATGTTATAAAAAGCATTAATAATATCATATATGTGCTATCACTAGAGATATATTATAACATTGCGCATAGTATTGTAAAAATGTTATAAAAAGTCACGGACTTTCATAACATCAGCTACGCTAGCATTTCAAAAATGCTATCGAAAATCAACGATAGAATGTTTTCGATGCTATCGTAACTGATATTTCTTGTAGTAGAAGGAGTGAATTCTGTCTTGTGTAATAATGTTCCTAGCTATCCACTTGGTCTTATCCCCAAAATGATAAGCTTATTGAGTCTGCGATCTAGCCACTCTCACTTGTATAAATCAAAGGACAATCCCTCGCAAACAAGAGTTCATAATACACTCTGGATTACAACTAAGTTACCTATGTCATCCTAATGAAATAGAAACCTAACTAGTTAACAGGGTTACATCTAGTGGTTACTATTTTGCGGTTCGATCTTATGCAAACTCATTTCATAGGATACCCTTACTCGCATGTCAACTACACGAATACGTTGGATCATTGCATTTGTATCAAGTACAAAGTGAGTTGTATATTCATAGTGTTACCAAGATAAGGTATCCAGTCTTATCCTTATATTATAGACCCTTTAGGCTGATATCGAACATTGGTCCCTTTATGTCTCTACATACTGTTCAAGACTCATTAAACATCTTAGGATGTTAGTTTATTGGATTTGGGTTACTAAGACAAAACTAATAATGTAACAATAACAATTATTACAATAATAATACTTTATTAACAACGGTCAATGGATTATATGTATAATCTACAAGTTTTAGGATATAAATCCAACAAGGTGTCTGCGACATATCATTTTGAGGTGTTTTAAGCCACACCCTTTCTTAAAGATTTATTATTAATAGGGGACCAATCTGTAAATTACGTATATTATATTGTTATTGTTGTGTCTTTTCTTTTTATATATTTGAGAATTTTTTTACTATGGTTGGGTGTACGGTGATGTGAAACAGTTAAAGTACTGGCATACAATTTACCCTTGGTTTTTTTATATATAAAATAGTTATGATAATTGATTACATACATGTTATAGATTAATAGAAATATTTGTAGCATGAACTTACTTTGAGTAGGTTCTTCAACTATTTTGAATGTGTGTTATATATGTATGGATTTTCACTCTTTCTATCCTTTTAATTTTGATTTGGGTTTTTGATGGTCAATGGAATGTCTTATTTTATAGCGAATAATATTTTTTAGGTTGGATTTTTGCATGCACTTTATACTCTTCAAACGATGATTTTGGTCGTCATATATTCATAATCCATTCAATTTTCTAGTTAATATTATCACTCGTTTTCATACACTTTTTCGTGATTTTTTTCGTCATGATTATAAGTTGGGTAAAATGTCATTTAGACTACCTCTTTTCACTTTTCCATTTTAAGTTGTATTTAGTTTAAGCTTGTTTCAATTCGTCATTTCTTCCTCTTTTTTCCCTTGCTATATCTTTCTTTCTTCCACGATGTTTTCTTTCCAAATCTATACAAAACCCCCCCAAAAACAAAACGACTTAATATATAACCCAAGTATCTTGGCTCTTCTATTGCAAACAGGTTTGACTAAGCCTTAACTTCAGAGATTTGTAAGTCGTATAATATGGTCTAATGGACAAATCATGGATGATGGAGAATAAGATGTCTGGGGAGTATGAATTAAGAGTGTAAGCATTCATTCAATTCTGTTTTCGTAATGGCGAAGGTTTCAGTACTATTAGGTGTCCATATTTGAAATGTGGGAACCATTTGCTACATGACTAATCAACAGTAAGATAATCATCTATATGCAAATGGGATCGATCAAAATTATAAGATGTGGTTTTGGAATGGTGAATCTTTTATCGCAGAGAGTTCAAGCAATCGACGAGATTACACAAAGAAAGAAAGCATCGATGATGATTTATTTCATGTGCAAAATATGGTTCAAAATGTCCATGATCAATTTGATGAAGTATCTAATACGTTTGACAATATGTTCGATGATTCAAAGAAGCCATTATTTTCTGGTTGTAAAACATTCACAAAGTTGTCGGCATTAGTTAGGATATACAACTGAAGGTTAGATTTGGATGGACTAATGCTAGCTTCTTCGAACTACTGACAACAATTAGCAAGTTATTGCCTGAAAATCATGAAATTCAGTATCCATGTATGAATCAAACAAACACTTACTACGCGTTGGGCCTTAGTTATAAAAAAATAGATGCATGTCCAAACGATTGCTGTTTGTATAAAAAAGAAATGGCAGACATCAGTAGGTGTCCTAAATGTAACATTTCGAGGTGGAAAATAAGTAAGAACTCGAATGAAGAGATTGATGAAGTTAGTACAGCCAGACAGTTGTGGTATTTTCTAATTATTCTGAGGTTTTGAAGGATGTTCAAGAACTCCGAATATGCAAAGAACTTGTGTTGGCATGCAAATGACAGAAAATTAAAAGGTGTGTTGAGGCATCCAACTGATACTCTATCTATGCCAAATTTTGGGTTCGAGCTAAGAAACCTCAACTTTGGATTGTCCACAGATGGCATCAATCCATACAGTGATAAGGTTTCCAAATCTAAACAATTGTTATTATTTAAATTAGTGTAAAGGCAATATGGTAATTTAACATATAAATCAAATTCAAAGTTTGACTTTTTCCTGTCCAAAGCCAACATTTTGACTTTTTACCATTTTTCCATCTTGACTAATTTCGACCTCTCGAGCATGAATCCACATTTATTTCTCCAACATTCAAATCACATTTGAATATAAAGTTGGTCAAAGTTTGACTTTTCAAATTCAAAAGTCAACATTTTGACGTTTCACAACTTTAACCATTTTCATTAATTTTGAGTTTCCTAATTTGAATCCATATTCATATTTTTAATATTTAAATCATATTTAAATATAAAGCTTTATTTTAAGCTTATAATCGATAACTATATCAAATATATTCGTCGATTTCTCTCTTTTTACCTAATTCGAATTATTCCATCATAATAATCTAAGTTGATTCCTTGTGGGCTAGTGGGAGAGCCTAATGGACCTATAGATCGTGAGCTCCAACAACTCGAGATTAATTACCTAAACTCTGTTAGACCGAGTTAATCAACCTTCGTTAACTAACGGGCAATTCTACTAAAGTCCTGTAGTTGCACTCTCCTTACTATAGATATATATATGTCCATGTGTTATAACCATGAAAAGTAAGTTAATCCTTCACAGGTCGTTTGTAACCTCGGTTGGGTCAAAATATTGTTTTACCCATGATACTACATCTTTCTCCTTATGTTCAACTAATCCACTATTGAACAATTAGTTTAAGGTCCAACCTATAAATCGAATCCCTCTTGAGCCAATGAGAGAGTGGGGCCCCTTAATGGAACAACCTATCTACTATCACTAAAATGGGTAGGAGTGAATTTTGTCTTACACCCTATGTCCCTAGCTATCTACTCAGTTTTACCTCTGAAATGGGAAGGCTTATTGGGCTAACGCCATTGAGCTGTCGTCACCTATGCAAATTTAAGGATATTTCTGTGTGAACAAAAGTTCATAGTGTTCTCAAAATTATGATTAAGTTTCATCGGATATCTATAAATGAAATCGCCGATTTTATGAAAGTCAACCGTGTTATAACTGAAAAAGCGACTATACATGAACGATTTTTACACAGGATGTCAACCGTGTTTCAGTCTTATGTAAAATTTTTACACAGGATGTCCCCACTTCCATGTCTCAACATGAACGATTCAGGATCACATCGTTTGTACTAACTACAAAGCGGGTCGCATTCATAGTGTCCCCAGAATAAGGTATCAAACCGTATTCGTATACTATAGACTATATAGGCTATACACTCGAACTTGATCCACGTTTATGTCTCTACATAAAGTTTAAGTTTACTCAATAATAGCATCGAGTCCTTAGTTTATTGGCTTTAAGATTAAGTAGAATATGATTTATGAACTACGAGTTTTAGGACATAAATTCTAAGAAAAGATATTCTTAATGCAAAAAACTTAAAGCGATCAATTCAGCCAAACCTTACACTTTATTAATAACAGGCATTTAGTACAATAATGTAAAAAAAAACAATTTTAACCAAAATTTACATTAATTTCAACAAATTCCCAGTTGGATTAAAAACTACTTGTGGGGTAAAACAATGTTGAATTTAATCATGAGAGACCAAAATACATATGAGTACAATAAACTAGAGCACATGCACAATAAATCTCCCACTTATCTTAGTTTACAAACATCATAGACCTAAACTATGTAGGTGACCCTCAAACACTTTAGCCATGAGGACTTTTGTAAAAGGATCAACAATGTTTTGCTTAGAAGGTATATGGGTCACGACAATGTCACCATGATGTACAATTTTCCTGATAAGATGTTACTTGCGTTCAATATGCTTTCCCCATTTATGACTTCTAGGTTCTTTTGAATTTGCAACTGCACCACTGTTATCACAATATAAAACGATTAGCATATACATTTTTGGAACAACTTCCAGATTTGTCAAAATTTTCCTTAGCCATACTACTTCCTTTGCGGTTTCACAAGCTGCTACGTATTCAACTTCCATTGTGGAGTCGACTATACAAGTTTGCTTTATGCTTCTCCACATTACTGCTCCTTCATTTAGAGTGAATATTGATCCTAATGTAGAATTTCTAGCATCTTTATCAGTTTGAAAATTAGAATCAGTGTATCTAGTAAGGATCAAATCCTTAGTTCCATAAACGAGCAGGTAGTCTTTTTTTCTTCTAAGATATTTTAGAATATTCTTAACAGCTGTTCAGTGATCACGTTTGGGATTGGATTGATAACTACTGACCATTCCTACTAAGTAACAAATTTCAGGTCCTACTAAGTAAGAAAGGTCAGGTCTAGTACATAACATTGCATACATCAAACTCCCAATAGCGGTAGCATAGAAAATATATCTCATAGCCTCAACTTCTTGAGGTGTCTTAGGACATTGTTCCTATGAAAAATGAATTCCATATTTGTACAGCAACATACCCTTTTTAGAATTTTGCATCTTATATCTTGACAACATTTTGTCTATATAAGATGCTTGAGACATGGCTAGAGTTCTATTTTTACGGTTCTGAACAATTTGGATTCCGAGAACATATTATGCACCTTTCATTTGAAATTGTGTAGATAGCCATTTCTTGGTATCGTTAAGATTATTTACATCATTCTCAATAAGAATAATATTATCGACATATAGAATTAAGAATGCTACAATGAAATTGATAACCCTTTTGTAAACACAAGGTTCATCACATTCTGTTAAAAGCCATAAGATTTGATCCTTGTATCAAATCTTATGTTTCAAGATCTAGATGCTTGCTTAAAATCATAAATGGATTTTAGAAGCTTACAAACCATTTGTTCTTGGCCTTGTTTTATAAACCCTTCTGGTTGAGTTATACATATACTCTCCTCAAGATTACCATTCAGAAATGTTGTCTTGACATCTATCTGCCAAATTTCATAATCATTGACTTGAGCATAACAACAAAAGAGAAAGCTTCTTCATAGTCTACTCCCACTCTTTGTCCATAACCTTTGCCACAAGTCTAGCCTTAAAAGTCTGTACTTTACCGACTTGGTCTTGTTTTCTCTTGTAGATCCATTTACACCAATAGGTTTTAAATTACTTGGTTGATCTACTAGAGTCCAGACATATTTGAAGTACACAGACTCTATTTCGATGTCCATGGCTTTGATCAATTGGTCACAATCTACATCATTCATTGGTTATTTATAGATTAAGGGATCCTCTGTGCCATCATCAGGTATGACGAGTTGAGTTTTAGTTAAACCAAATAGTGATCAGGCTGATGAACAACCCTTCCACTACATCGAGGCTCTCTCAACTTTTGAGAAGGATGTGATTGACCAGATTTTCTAGTTTTATAAACTACTTTAGTTGATGAACTAGGTATATTTGTAGAATTTTTAGAAATCTCATTTAATACTAGTTTACTACGCTGTTGATGATCCTTGATGTAGTCTTCCTCTAAGAATGTGGTATTTGTCAATATAAATACCTTGTTTTCTTAAGGATTATAAAACAAACCACCTTTAGTTTCCTTTGGATAACCTACAAATAGGCATAATTTTGAGCGAAGTTCCAATTTTTTAGGATTTTGAACCAACATGTGTGCCGAACATTCCCAAATTCTAAAGTGATGTAAACTACTTTTATGTCCTTTCCAAATGTCATAAGGTGTTTCAAAAACACTTTTAGAGGAAATGTTATTTAAAATATGGACAATAGATTCCAGTACATATCCCTAAAAGGAATCAGGCAATTGAGCTAAGCTTATCATAGAGAGAACTATGTCTAACAAGGTTTGATTTCTTCTTTTTGATACATCGTTCTGTTGAGGCGTACTAGGTGTAGAGAGTTGTGACTAGATTCCATGTTCTATCAAATAGTCCTGGAATTGTAAGTCTGTGTACTCTCCTCCTTGATCTGATCGAAGTATCTTTATCGTTTTACCTAATTGATTCTCAACTTCACTCTTATATTCTTTAAACTTTTCAAGAGAATTAGACTTGTGATATATTAGGTAAGCTTGTCCAAATCTTAATAATCATTTATGAAATTGATGAAATATTCATACCTTTCCCGAGCTTTGACATTCATTGGTCCACATAGGTTCGAATGTATGAGGGCTAAAGGTACTTTTGCTCTGAGTCCATTTAGAATAAAAGATATCTTAGTCATTTGTCCTTCAAGACAAGATTCACATGGTGGTAGAGAGTTATCTTCTAACATATTTAGAAGTCCATTTTTAACTAATCTCTAAATTCTATTGAGATTTATGTGACTAAGTCTTAACTGCCATAAATAGGCTTTAGAAGAAACTTTTTGTCTTTTATACTGAGTCTCAATGGTTCTAAACATCTCAATATTTAAGAAAATTTTTGCTCTAGTTGGCCTTTATTTATATAAGTTGTTTTCAAGTATAGCAGAACAAATTTGAATACCTTGATTGAAAATGAACGCTTCATTGATTTCAAAAAATATTCTATACTAGAGATAGATATTAAGTTCCTTTTCATTTGAGGAACATACAAAACCTCTTTAAGTATGATATATCTATCATAAAAAACAACTTCAAATCTTCCACTGCTTGAGCCAAGACCACCTCATTAGTCACAACTTTAAAGGCAATCTTGCCTTTTGCTAGCCTTTTCCAGCAACTAGTTTCCTAAAATAAGAAGCAAATATGATTAGTGGCTCCGGAATCTAGTATCTAGGTTGAAATATCATTTTCCACTAAGCACGTTTCAACAATTAGTAAATCATATTTACTTTATGTTTCCTTCTCAACTTTCTCCTCAACAAGGTACTTTGGACAGTTCCTTAACCAATGTACGATTTGATTGCATTGGTACCATTTGCCTTTTGCAATTTTCTTTTCCTTGCTCAGATTGGGAGTCTTTTCTTGAGGACATTGCTCAATTAAGATAATTTTTTTATCATCTACTAGTATTGAATTATGTGTCGAACAAAAGTCTTTGTTAAGAATTTCGGAAGCTAAAAAATTTTCATTGAGCTATTCATGCTGAAAAGATAAACATATTCATTTAGAAACTACAAACACTAAAGAACCCAATCTAATTTAGCAAACACTAATAATGTACCCATCATTATAAAGTTTTGCAACGATATTTTAAAGGTTTAGAATAAACCCCACTGAAGGCTAGTGGATTATTTCTCCTTTGAAACAAGACAATCTTTACCAAATGCTAACTCTTGAATATCTCATATGCCAGTAGCACTTTAGTTATAGCTACTTCGATCGATAATTTGCTAACTCCTTAGTAATTCTTGTAATTGTGACCTGCCATTTTTTAATCTAAAAAATAAGAATCGTTATGCTCTTAAAAGTGGAAAGTTAATATGAAAACTGATCTAAGAGACCCTATCCATATATGAAGTTCACGATATTCCGAATCCTATAATACAATACAACCCTGCGATTAGTAAGGTCGCTCCAAGGCAGACATGCAGGCACACTATAGGAATATCACGTTGCGACCTAATGGAAGAGACCGTGGGATGTGTTGTCACATATCCTCACCCACTTACTATGAACTACTGCCCCTATTCACCTTGTGAAAGGTCCATGCAAACACTCTCCGACTGGAGTCCGCTCCTATGCACGACCCAAAGCCCCACAGGAAACTCATGGTGTGAACTCTTAGGGACGCTAGAACTAAAAGTACACTACTTCTTCTAGCTAGATGTTCTGTAAGGGTGCGTTTGGAGGAAGGGTTAAGGTTATGATAAAACTAGTGTTATGATAAAACTAGTTTTATGATAAGAGGTGTTTGGGGGAAGGGTTATATGAGTAGTGTTATGATAGTGTTATGATAAGATGTGTTTGGAGGAAGGGTTATGTGAGTAGAGTTATGATAAGATGTGTTTGGGAGAAGGGTTATTTAGGTAGTGTTATGATAGTTTTATGAT
This sequence comes from Cucumis variabilis, assembly GCA_037974545.1. Lineage (NCBI taxonomy): Eukaryota > Viridiplantae > Streptophyta > Magnoliopsida > Cucurbitales > Cucurbitaceae > Cucumis > Cucumis variabilis. The sequence goes on from JBBPDI010067877.1 coordinate 9,922, forward strand.
AAGATGTGTTTATGGAAAGTGTTATGTGGGTAGGGTTATGATAGTGTTATGATAAGATGTGTTTGGGGGAAGTGTTATATTGGTATTGATTTGATATATTTATTATTTAATTAATTTTTTTTATTAAATTTATATTTGAAATCGAATGATGAAAGTGAATATTGTTTTTACCAAATCATCCGACGTTGCCTGAAGTAATTGACTTAATTTATGGATTGGTAATGTCCATATTGAACATGTTATCGATTAGTTGTTACGTTTGATTATCTATTGTGACGCAACACGTAAAAGTAGAATAATAAGTGTAAATATACATACATATGTATATACATATATTATAAATAAAAATTAAATTACGTCGCATTAATTTTACTACATAAGTAATTGGAACAAAAAACACATAACTTGCAATATCATTCAAAAACATCAATAAAAAATAATTAACAGGTAGAGTCATAAAAAAAACCATAACAATATTCCATGCTAGTAAAAGAACAATCAGCTAGCACCTTGTATGATCACCATGTAGTAGTTAAGCTTCTCATCATCTACCAATTTGAGGAAACCCTTCATGTCTGCTAAATTGTTCATAAATATTTGATTGCATTGTGCCCTTTCCAACCTAGTGACCTAAGGAGAAACGTTTGATCTGAAATTGGCAAATGTCTTCGCATGGGCTCCCATTGCCCGATCTTTATCGAATACATACGACAACTCGTCATAAAATGGGAAAGGCTTATTTAGCAGGCCCTTGGTTGCAGGATGACTCTGCTTAGGAAAGAAAAATCAAATATTAGACTTGTTTCATATTGAAGTAAAAGTTATATCAGTGTATAATTATACTTGTCACATACCCTGACCCAGTTGTCAATCAACTTCTTCTCAGCAACGATGCACTTCGCATCATCATTCCAACTGAACCCACTGCATGACGAGCCGTGCATTTCTATGATTGCCTGGTATGAGCGCTTCAACATCTTTATGCGACACTCAATGACTGCGGTCGCATGGACATTGCATTCCAGTAACTTTGTCGCCATAATTAGCAGAAATTGTGCCAGATACCTGGGTCCCATTGTCTCACTTCCATCCACCAGCAGACACCAACTCCACCATACACTCCACGAGGGTTGCCTCCTCCTCCTTCGTCCATACATGCTTAGGAGCACGTGATGAACTTGCCATACTGACAATCATACAATGACACATAGAAATCAATAACTTCAATACACAGGAAGGCAAAATTGTTAAAATGACAATTAAAACGTCTAATGCGTGAAGAGAGACAATTCTATTCGTTTTTGGTACTGCATGCATGCATTGAAGTGTACAGGAAGACACACCCAATACTAATTAAAAACAAATACAGGAATACTAAATCGATAAGCATAGTCTATTCATTACGCAACTGCCATTGATTGAGCATCTCGACAGCCAAATCATCCCTCCATTGCGTTCACTTGTTTGAGTTCGCAATGAATTAAATGTCATCACCTTCGGTTGTTGCATAGGTGGAGTCTCCCTCGTCAACATTGTCAACGAAATTAACATTCGTCATCTCGCAGTTGATAGATTGTGTAGTATACAACATGCTAGAATTGTTTGACATTGAATTTACACTGGATAGTAGGACTTTCTGCGACGGATTGCCCATCAACCCTTCAACACACCGAACACTCGTTCAATAACATTTCTAATGGAGGAATGTTTCATGTTGAAGTACTCTTTTGTTGTGGCAGGGGAATTTCCTACTCCTCACCACTCTTGGAAGTGGTACCTTTGTCCCTTATAGGGAGCTAGAAATCTCTCTGCATTAGGGTATCCCGTGTTGCGTAGATAGTAATAACATGTTATGAATGCCCGAATTTACTGCGAACCCTTCTTAGCTAGCCAATACGAAAACAAAGTCACCTTTTGTATGACACACACTGAGGACGTTTGTGGCAACTTCTCCCTTACGTGTTCTATACCTAGGCCTATCGTTTTTCGATATGTTTACCTTATACGTGTCATCCAATGCCCCAAGGTAGTTTTGCATAATGAAATATCGCACAGTCAAGTAGTTGGACTTCGTGATTGATAAGTAACAAAATTGAGTAATATACGAACCTTGAAGCACCTCCATCGTGAATTAGTGCAGGTATTAGTCACTGGTTGTGGTTTCTTCAACAACTCATCGTGCAGGCACAACACAGCCAACGGTACAAGGTTAAAGTGACGGGAAATAGTCTCTCATGATCGCACGAAGTCCCACTGGATGACTCTATTCTTGACATCGTATGCCACTATATGAAGAAACATTGCGACCATCTCCTCGACATCGATGATTTTGGTCAACGTCAGACCAGCAATTATTCTCAGTAAGTGACATAGGAATGGCAAAAGTTCACCTGTCCATTTTGTTACTTTGACGGCAAACGAGGTTGAAGGAGTGGATCATACGGAAGTATGCAAGCTGTCTAATTGGATGCCTAGTTTCGTATGATGTATGTGTCACCTGCTTATTGTCATTCATTAGTGCCTCCAATAGCAATACTAATTGATCATGGGTGGATGTAAAGTTAACAAATATAGTGCGAATGTTTTCATACGGCATTTGAGGGTAGCGGCTACGAACCTCACGATCTATTTTTGTAACTGGAATGTTATTACACCTTCAAAGCATGCATTAGAATAAAATACATTTATTTACTTGTAAATTGTAGTTATGTAAAATGAACTTATGCGTCACCAATATGTTGCTAATATAGGTATGTACTATACATGACCAAAACATTTTTTTAAATTCATGCTGTTGAGTTTGAAAAGCTTTGCTAATATGGAAAAAAACAATTGCCAATTTTTTTTTAAAACTCAGTTATGATGTGGTCATTTGTTTTTTATAATGTTTGTGAAAACTGTAAACCCATAATTTAAGCAAAATGAAGAGTCAACTATATCTATCTATTGCGTTTTGCATGAAGAAAGTGTGTGACTTTCTTATACTATTAAACATTTGTATTATTTTTCTTTTTTTTTTTCTTTTGTTTATTTATATTTTATGTTTCTTGTTTTCAAAAAATTAGTTTCTTGTTTTTCATTTTGAAAAACTTCTTTCAATTGCTTAGAAATGTTTATGGAAATTAATTAATGACAACATTTTATGGTTTTTTCATTCGCATATAAATAAAATTATTCATTTCGTAAATTTTCTTTTCAAAATCTTGATGTAAATTATTTTTTTTAAGAAGAAGCTGTACAATTTTTTTTTTTCGAAAAAGTTATGATCACATAGCATATTTCTTAGTTTGGTAGGAAAAAAAAGGGGGGGGGGGGAAATGCTATCAAATGGAGTTTGTGTTGAGACTGTAATTAATAAATGGTTAAAATTATGCTTTTTGAACGCAAAATGATTTTATTTTATGATATTTTTTTAATATTCAGTGAAAAATAAGTTTTTGAGTTTGAAGAAATCCATTGGCATTTCAAGTTTTCATATTATTCATCTTTTTGTGTGGATATACATTTTCTTTACGGTTGTTTTCAAAATTGAAGACAATTTTTCAAAATCGAAACAAACTGTAAAGTACGAAATGGAGATACATTTTAAAATATAGAAAAACAGAATTAATTAATAACTAATATGGTCAATAAAGTCTGGAATACATTAAACTATAATGGGAAAATATTAAACGACAAGATTTGAAAATAAAGTGCTACAATAGAAAGCGCCAATGCCTCGTACCTCTGATGATTGAAGTATGAAGTCGGATATCCTGCAAAGAAAATAATGAAACCAGTGTCCCGACCTAACACAAGTACAAGTAAAAATACTATAAGGAGAAAGTGTATTGCTTACGTATCGTATTATATGGAGGAATGTCAAGGTCAAAATGAAAAAACAAGATTCATTAAAATGAATGAGAAAATGAGCCCATTTTATTTTAAAAAACGTTGTGCTTGAAAGGAAATTGAATCCATTCGATGTAATGAACTAGATCTATTAGTAGAAACATCAATACAAATTATGCAGCAATAGGATGTGCAACGAAGTATATATAAGGTTGTAAATGCAAGCAAATAAGCATACAACATCAACACATAAAATGTATATCAAACAGTCATACAAAATCTCTTTAAAACATTCTCATATGAATTCTTATTTCAAATCAGTAAAGAGAAATCATAATAAATTTTTTAACATAAATTTATTTGAGAGAAAAGCACTTGCAAATAATTACTAAAGAAGTCCTTTTTCTTCTTCTCCCAAGCCTCTTCTCGCGTAGCTAAACCAGCAGCACTTCAATATTTCAACAAAACTTTCATCATCCCCTCCTTAGTTACCCAAATTCTCTTATTTATAAAGCTCTTAAACTTACTTAGTCATGCATAAACTCTTCTCAGTTTGCCAGCTCCTGTTTAAAACTTTACACATGTAAATTTAATATTCAACCTAGCCATTCTTAAATTCTTAATCTTACACATTAACCCCTGTCAAATCAGATTTGATATTTTCTTTGTCAGACCTTCCTTCTCACCTAACCCAAACCACAAATAACTTCAACCACTTAACATTTTTTGCGAATAACCTTCTCACGTGGTTATATTTTTACTATAAGAAACCTTCCACACGAATTAATTTTACTCGCATAGAACTCTTATCGCGAACTTAAAGGCCAAGACTTCCTCACAAACTTCTTCTCCGTGAAACACTTGGTTCTTCTTGCGAAGACCACCTAAAACGCCTAGTCTAACACATTGTCAAAACATTCACTTCTTAACTTAAGCGAAGACTTTTCTCTTCTTATCGCACAACTTCTTTTGTGAATTACCCACTTAATCGCAAAAATGTGTACTTAACCATAAAAGAATTTATCGCTTAATCCTTTCCGCGAATTTATTTGAACACCAACTTCTTAATACTTTAGCTGAATTTTATTTCCTTACTCAAATTAGAAACGGGTCTCACAAATAACACCTTTCCATGTGGTAAAAGGTCCAGTAGGAGGTTGAATGAAGACATTCTGAACGACTACTAGAAGAGGATTTCTGCATTCTTTGAGTTACCATACTGGAAAAAATTACATGTAAGACATTGTCTTGATGTTATGCATATTGAGAAGAATGTATTGATAACTATAATTGGTATACTGCTGTTGAATTTTGTTATGAGTTCCTATATGTGTTTGACTCCTTTGGACTAGGATCATTTAAAGCTCGAGAGAAAGGTCAGACTGAAAGACCATTATCTGCTTGATCATCTATTACACTTAGTCAACTTATACTAAAACAAGCCCATCTACATATACTAGAAAACTTTGAAGAAGTTCGACCGTATAGAGAGTATGATTCATTACCTTTCACATGACCTTCTTTTATTATCTACTATTCTTTTAAATAAATGGTACTTGCTATTTTATTGCTGACTCACCTTACATAATTGACATATGAAAATCTTGAAATCTTCTAACCCAAGAAGGGCAAGAAATGCAAAATGTTGCTAGATGAGGACAATCGATCATTCTCCAACTGCATACGAGATCAGGTATGTTGTTTGGATGTACTTTCATGTTATTAACATAATATAAAATACGAACAAGCGTGTCTAACTATGGTTACCATAATAGGAAATGCTTGAGATCCACGAAGGTAAAGTCGTGAGCATGACTATAAGATGAATTGCACATGGCCTACTTCCTATTATGATGACTTATGAGGGATATAAATTCAACGAAGTTTGCTAGAACACAAAGCCTCGTGGTGATACTAGAACGATTCAAAATAGTGGGGTTATGTTCGTTGCATTAACAATGCAGCTGGCTAGTTTCAAAGATAAAACCTCAATAATTACTGACATGCCCTTCCACGGTATGATTCAAGAAATTTAGGAAGTCAGTTAAAACACTTTTAGGGTTACATTGTTTAGATGTCATTGGGTTCATACGAAGAATCGAGTACGGGTAGACGATCTTGGATTCACACTAGTTGACTTCAATTGTGTCGGTCATTATTCAGATTCATTCATAATAACATCACAAGCAAGACAAGTGTTCTATGTTAAATACCCCAGTGATGGTAGATGGTCCGTCGTTGTAAAGCCACAAGAAAAAGAGTATTGACATTTGTTACAATGATGAGTTGGAAAATACATCCCTCCATTGCCCGACGATTTTAGAATGTCGTGCAGGCATGACTATGGAAGAGAAAGAGATTCCATACATTAAGGTCAACTATGAAGGAACTTGGATGAATACATAAACATTTGGTAATATAATGTTCCTCCAAAGTTTCTCGTCGTTGATAGATATTCACTTAAGCTTATTTAATAATGTTTCCTATTTCTTTTTTTGCAGGGCACTTTAATTCTAGACTGGAAACTGACGTGGACACCAAATTTTCAATTATGATGTGTACTTGGCACTTCTTATCTTTGTTTTTTAGTATTTTCATTGAACGAACATTGATAGTTGTAAACATTACCTTTTACGTCTTATAACAAACTAAGTAGATCTTCATGTATGTCGATTCTATATGTTCTATTAACTTTCTGTTAGACTCCATTAATGAGTTATTGTTGTTTACGATTGTTACTTTCCATTTTCATGTCTATTGGATAATTGATATGATGATCAATAATGTACTATATATTGAAAATTATGTGTCATTTCATGGAGCTTGAGGAACAACATCAAACAATGGCACTCTAAAAACAAGTTAGTCAAGAAGCTGGTTGCTCGACACCACTGAGTATCGAAGAAGTAAAAAATAAAGATAAAGGGAAACATGGACCTATGGAGATGTCTAAGATCATCTGTGATGTAAAGGGATAAAAGTCCTATAGCAACAGAAGATTTTACAGAACCATTTGTCAAATTAATTTTTAAATCTTAAAATACCAGTACATTACCAAAAAATTTAGAATCAAAATTTTAAATAAAAGATACAGAGAACTTACTTTTCTTGATATCTTTAAATCTGCAAACCATCATATTGGGACACCATCCGTCGAAAACCTTCCTATCTTCTGGGCTAGTTAGGTTCATAATACACTTAGGATTCAAACTAAGTTACCTAGGTCATCCTAGTGAAATAGAAATCTAACTAGTTAACGGAGTTACATCTAGTGGTTACTATTTTGTAATTCGATCTTATGCAAACTCATTGCATAGGATACCCTCACTCGCATGTCAACTATACCAACACGTTGGATCATTGCGTTTGTATCAAATACAAAGTGAGTTGTATCCATAGTGTTACCAGGATAAGGTATCCAGCCTTATCCCTATACTATAGACCCTTGAAGCTAATCTTGAACATTAATCCCTGTATGTTTCTACATACTATTCAAGACTCATTAACAACTTAGGATGTTAGTTTATTGGATTTGGGTTATTATGACAAAAGTAATAATTTAATCAATAACAATTATTACAATAATAACACTTTATTAATAATGGTTAATGGATTACATTTATAATCTATGAGTTTTAGGACATAAATCCCAACATGATGGACACAGAAGAGTTGTTGAATACAATGAACTTGATCAACCTATTGGTGAAAGTGCGGCCAAGTTAAAGAGTTTCATTGGGAAGAACATGTGAGTTCATGTTCCTATCAAATAACAATCCTTTACGGATATACCTACGGAGCTTAAACATAAAATTTACAAACTAATCGAGGTAATTTTCTCACCCTAAATTAGTATCGTTGTTCGTACTTTTTGTCACTAATGTTCATTATGCAATGTCATGTAATAAGGTTGGTTAGTAGTAGACTCCAGATCTAAAAAAACTATCTTACAAAATGCGAGTGTTTTTTTTTTTTTTGGAATTTCAAGTTGTCGCTAACTACCAAGTATGTATTACCATATAATGAAGATTTGGATAAGCTAAAAAATTGACCAATAGTATACTCATTCATCGATAGTGAGCATTGAAACATATTTGTCGCTTCCAGATTAACTAAAAAATTTAAGGTAACTATAATTGTAAACCCGATATTTTATTAGCCTATTCTAATTTAATTTATTCTTTTTATGTGAAAAGAATAAAAAGAAAAAGGGAAATTAAATATATATGTATATGGAAATATATAAGATACATTGGAAATTAGTAAGTAACTAAAGAAAAAAAAAAAAAAGAAGAGAAAAGAAAGAAGGAGAAATTTCTTTCGGTGGATTTTGTTTCATGTAATTAAACCACCCACCTCCAA
>JBBPDI010067885.1:0-18111 GCA_037974545.1 Cucumis variabilis
TGGCAATTTAATTACATGCAATTTTGCATGTAATTAACTTATAAATAGGGGTATTCTCAAATAGTTAGGGTTCCTCCATTTTGCCAATCAAAAATATATTTTTAGTAAATATAGCTCACTCCAAAAATCTCAAATACCTTTCCAATTCCATTCTTTTCATCTTACTCTCCTTTTTCATTCTTCACTAAATTGGGTCCCACAACCGGGTTCTTTGTCTGAAGTATAGTAGGTAACCTCTAGTGGTTGTCCTAATTGGAAGAAAAAATAGATATCAAGGTTTAGAAAAACTACAAAGGTATTTTTCCCTAAACTTTTTAGTATAAGGGTTGCATGCTAATTGGGGGCATTTAGGGTATTTTTTCCTATTTTTTTTCCGCTGTGCTTGTCTTGCTCCATCAGTTAATCATATCTGGACGACTGGCAATAAGATATAACAAGCTGCCAATCATACTTCTGTACATTGTGAGATCCACTGTCGCTGAGACACAATCTTTAGTGAGCTTGATATGAGTAGTCGCAGAAGTTTTCTTAGCTTGAGACTTCTCTAAACTAAATTTTTTCATCATGTTGATAGCATACTTTTTTTGAGAGAGAAAGATACCAGTCGAACTTTGCTTTATTTGCAACCCAAGAAAAAATGACAGTTCTCCAACCAAGCTCATCTCGAACTCAGACTGCATAATGGTGACAAAACTGGTGATATTATCATCAGGAAACCCTCCAAAGATGATGTCATTCACTTATATTTGAGCTACAATAATATTGTGACCAGTTCAATGGATGAATAGAGTTCTGTCAGAACCTTCATAAACATATCCCTACTTCTGCAAATATTTGGTTAACCGTTCATACCATGCACGTGGAACTTGTTTAAGACCGTACAATGCTTTGTTTAGTTTGTATACATGCTGTGGAAAAGTTGAGTCAATGAACCCTTTAGGCTGACATACATACACCTTTTCATATAAATATCCATTTAAAAAGGCAGTTTTAACATCCATTTGATACAGTTTGATTCTTTGTATGCATGTAATGCTAAGAAACAAGGAATAGCTTTTAGTCTGGCAACAGGAGCAAAGGTTTCATCAAAATCCATACCTTCAACCTGAGTATACCCTTGAGCAACTAGATGTGCTTTGTTTCGAACAACCATTCCCTGTTCATCAGTTTTATTTTTAAAGACCCACTTTGTACCAATAACATTCACACCTGTTAGTCTGGGCACTAATTTCCAAACATTATTTTGTTGAAACTGAAGTAACTCCTCCTGCATTGCACTTATCCAAAACTCATCTTGAAGAGCTTCAGTGACAGTCTTGGGTTCAATAGATGAAATGTAACATATGTTCACAATCATTTTAGCATAGTCAATCCAATCCTTCTTTCTGGTTATGACTCCGCTTTGAATATCTCCAATGATACTGCTAGAAGAATACTTTTTAGAAATATGTAGGGGAGGTCCAGATGGAACCATAGTTTGATCTTGAGAAGATTCAACCCGTTCAGTGTTGCTTGTCATGTCAGTCTCATCAGACACAGTTTGTGTGATAGAATTTATCTAAGTAGGTGATATCAAGCTTTGAATAACTATTGTTTCCTCATTGTCTTGTTCGTTAGGAATATTATCCACATCATCATGTAGTACCACATTGATAGATTCTATTAATGTTTGAGACCGCTGATTATATACTCTGAATGCTCGACTATTTGAAGAACACCCTAAGAAAATTTCTTTATCAGCTTTAGCATCAAGTTTTCTGTGATACTCTCTATCTGCAAGAATGTAGGAAATGCTTCAAAAAATGTGAAAGTATTTTACATTTGGTTTCTTCCCTTTCCACAGTTCATATAAAGTCACAGTTGTCCTGTTCGAATAGTTACTCTATTATGAATATGACATGTCGTATTCATTGCTTCAGCCCAGAACTCAGTGGAAACTCCTTAGCATGAAGCATAACACGAGCCATCTCTTGCAATGTACGATTTTATGTTCCACTACCCTATTCTATTGTGGAGTCAAAGGAGCAGAATATTCATGAGTGATCCCTTCGCTTTCACAGAAATCATCTAACTCTTTGTTTTCAAACTCTCTACCATGATCACTTCTAATTCTGACTATGTTCAGTCCTTTCTCTCTTTGCAAGTTACGACACACATTTACACAAACTCTGGCTGTCTTAGACTTACTTTTTAGAAATTTGATCCATGTGAACCGTGAATAATCATCAACGCAGACAAATACATATCTCTTTTTACCTAAGCTCTCAGTTTGCATTGGACCCATGAGATCCATATGAAGAATTTCTAGAACCCGATTGGTATAGCATTCACTGACTCTCTTATGAGAAGTTTGAATTTGTTTACCTTGCTGACAGTCTCTGCACAATAGTTAATGCTTGGTATCTAACGTTGGTATTCCCTTTATTGCCTCATGTTTAAGAGTGTTTCCTAAAGTACTAAGGTTGATGTGCCTAAGCTTCTTGTGCCACTGTTTAGTTAGACTCTCTCTTGAAATACTAAATATCTCTCCTTGATTTGAGTTCCAATGATAGCAATTATCTGCCTATCGGATTCCTATCATAACTTCAACGTTTCTATTATTAGCTACAGTGCATCGTTCTGAACAGAAGTAACCTTGTATCCTTGATCACAGAGCTGACTAATACTTATGAGATTTGTTTTAAGTCCTTCTACATAACGCACACTGTTTAGCTTGGGCAAATGATCTCCTTGGATGTCTCCCTTGGCCAAAATTTTACCTTTGGCTCTGTCTCTAAAAGTTACAAATCCTGATGAACATTCAGTCATGGTCGAGAAATATGACCGATTTCTAGTCATATGTCTTGAGCATTCACTATCAAAATATCAATCTTCTTGACAAACTTGTACAGAAGTAAAAGCTACATTTCCTTTCTTTGCCTGTGGTTTTCTCCTCCACGCTTGCTTGATTTATGCACCCTTTTCATGATTAAGTTCTCCTAACCCTGATCATGACTTCGACTGCTTCCTTCTCCATTCCTGCTTGATGTTTGTCATTTTATTAGAGTAACGTGATGTTAGATCTGAACTAGGAGTCATTGTCCACTTCCTACCTCTAAACCAATTTCTCATCTTGTAACAGAAGGACTTGATATGACCTGTCTTGCCACACAAATAGTATATTCTTCCTTGAGCAGTTGAGTATAACTTTCTCTCAATTTGAGTCACTCCCAGACCTTGTTGTTCAGAATACCGTGCAGGAACAAAAACTATTTTGTTTTCTCCATTCTTTTTCTGGACTCTATTGTCATACCCCAGTCCCTGCTTAGATGAGTCACTTCTACCCATTCACAAGATCTGATCCAGATTGTTCATTCCTGAGTTCAACATTTTTATGGATTTTTCAAGATGTTCAAATTCCACATGTGCTTCTTTCAATCTGAGTTTTAAATTTGAAATAGCGGTCAACAATCTTTGATTTTCTTCCATTAGACTTTGAATTCTATCTTTCTGAATAGCTCGAATTGCAGTATCTTCTTTCTATTTTAACATCATGGTATTGTAATTCACACCATCATTTTCTTCGTCATCTGGTGTAGAGATTGATTCTTCCTTATCTCCTGAGGCAATACTGATAAACACATTTACATACTCTTCCTCATCAGTATCTGCATCAGTTTGTTCATCTGACAAGGTAGCAACAAAACTTTTCTTTTGTTTTTCCTGTCTTCTTAAGTATGTTGGACATTCCGCTTGATAGTGTCCATGTCCTTCACACTCCCTACACTTAAACTGACGATTTTCTCTACTGGACGAACGTTCTAATTCTCTATTGTTGACTCTTTTTTGCTCCCGAAAGTTTGACCTGTCTACCTCTCTTCTTCTAAAATTCTATGAGTTTTTATTACTCGAGCCTCCATAACTACCAGAATTATTAAACTTCTTAATAACATTGGAGAATTGCTTAGTCAGCATTGCAATAAAGTCATTCATTGACTCACAAGGGGCTTTTCCTTTTTTTAGACATGTCTCCTCTTCCATGGCAGGAAACGCAACACCTTTACCTTTGACCTCCGCTCATTCTATAAGCGAGATCTTAAAAGTAAGTAGTGATCCAATTAGCTCATCGAGAGAGAGGGTAGTTACATCATGAGCTTCTTCTATCGCAATCACTTTCATGTCAAACCTCCTTGGTAAAGAGCGCAACACTTTTCTTACTAACCTTGCTTCGGAGATACCTTTACCAAGATTAAAAGCATCATTGGCTATTTCCAATACACAAACATTATATTCTGTAATGGTTTCCTCTTCCATCATTCTCAGTGATTCAAATTTTGATGTCAGCAACAATAACCAAGGTGTCTTGACCTTGGACGTTCCTTCAAAGGCAACCTCCAATTTTTTCCATGCTTCTTTAGCAATAGCACATGAACTGATTAATTTGAACATATTCAGATTAATCCCATTGTATATAGCATTTAGGGCTCGTGATTTTCTCAAGGAATTCTGTTCTTTTGCATCAGTCCAGTCTTCCTCAGGTTTTGGTCCAGATTTTCCATCAATAGTCACCATGGGTGGAGTCCATTCAGCCTTCACCGCTTTCCAAGTCTTTGCATCCAACGATTTTAGATACAAGATCATTCGAGTTTTCTAATTTTTTCCATCCAACACAGGTGGTCTTGAGGCTACAATCACTTCTCTGGCTGCTTCCATTTGTATCGAACTTGCTCTAATACCAATTGAAAAGATAAATATAGTAAATACCTTTTAGTTATATCACAAACATTAAATTATATGTATAACTAAAGCATATAAAGGGTAATGGAACAGTGCACTTTGTTAACCCGGTTCGGCAAATAAGCCTACATCTGGGAAGCCTCTTGGCTCAGATAAGGAATTTTATTAGAGATTCTTGATAAGCAACTTATCATATAAGTTACACATGAATAGTTATAACTAAACATAAAATTCAGGCTCCCCTTGAACAGTGCAGTAATCTCATTAATGATTGATTCAGGCTCCCCCAAAATTCCAGAGTTGATTCCACAACTTTATCAATCTACTCATTGACATACTTCTTAGACTGACATCGGCTCCCCCTGATGTTCAGAATTGATTCTCCAATTCTCCAGTCTTCATGTCAACATATTCCTTAACATTCTACGCGCAGCCACATGCTGAACACGTAACCCATGGTGATACAATATTCAAAAATACACAAAACATGAATCCATTCACCTTTGTTGCTGTTCGTTCACCTCTGAAGAATTGTCGTTACACGCACCAACAAGAACAACAAATGCATTGTTTATTTGTGCTTGAATTTACCCAAGATACTTACCGTATCTTTCTATTACACAAGATCTTTTTACCACAGAATAAGGAACAACCTTTATGCAGATTCCTTTATGATAAGAGCTACCAAAAAGAATTTTATTCATTAAATAAATAATTGAAGAGCTATGTAGCCAAAATATCCTAACACATATAATTCAATTTCTTTCCTTATTAATTTTTATGACAATAATGTAAAAACAAAAAAGTTTAACATACAATAACAATAATTTTGATTCGAGTTGCATTAACATGAATGATCTAATTAAGAATATTACAAACTATTCACAAAATATAACAAGTTATGTAATCGAATGGAGTTTACAAAAGTTTCAGTTAAGCAAAACATTAAAAAGTGTCTAATAGCTAGGTTTCAAAATAAGCATAGAAAAATGGTCATGCAAAAACGAAAATCAAGTAGAGTTACATTTGGTGATAGTTATTATTGTCTTCCTATGATGCACATGCAATGTAATATTTAAACCGCTTTTATCAAAAGAATTTAAATAAAAATAATTTTTTTTAAAAAAAAAAAATAAACACTTTTTTCTTTAGTCAATCCAAATAAGTCCTAAGTCTTCTAGTTAGAGTGACCAAAGAAAAAAAATGAAACATGTATATTTAAATCCTATTTTGTTCATTTAGGTATAATATATTCTTAAATTTTAAAATTATGTATAATCGTGTATTTTAAAATTTAATTATGTGTCAAATATATTAAAAATGTTAAGCTTTTATCATTTATTTTCATCAAGTTTTACTAGGAAGAGGACTTATATTTTTCCCATATAAAAATGAAAAGGAAAGTTCTAATATGTTCATTTATTTTTATTCTTTGAACAAAAATGTACCATTTTTTTTATTTGAGTAATAAAAAAAATTCTTATTATTTTACGTATACAAAAAAATAAAGAAATTATATATTTATTCGCTCAAAATAATAAGAAATTACACTAACTATTTTAACTAAAAAAATCTTATTTAATACATAAAATTATAAACAGAATTTTAATCTTTTTTAGTCAAACCAACTCAAATTATTTAAATCTTTAATTCATTTGACTTGTCATCCAAAAATTCTTATAATAATTCTAAAATGGGAGTGAAATTACTAATTTAAATTTGAGAAATGAAATTTAAATTAAAAAAAAAAACCTCAATTTAGGCCATGGTGTTATACCATGGTCTGACATCAAATGTCAAGCCCACCTAATTCCAAGTCAAGGGGCCAAATAGCCGCTAAAAATTGAAGAAACTTTTTTGTATTTGTACTTTGAAATTTATTCCATTTTAGTACTTCTACTTTCAAATTTCAATTTTAATATTTCAATTTTAATCTCTATACTTTTAAAAAGTTATTATATTTAGTCTTATAAAGGTTTTTTTTATAAGAAAAAAAAAACAGATTTTTCTTTTAAAATTCCGTTAAAATTTCAAATCTTTTACTGATGAAATACGAAAACTTTGAAACCAAAATAAGAGAAAATTTTGACTTAAGGCTTTTTAGAAATAAAGAAAAGAAAAGAAAACCAAATGGTTCTTAGATCATTTTTAAATTTTGATTTTGTTAAAACGTTTGGTAGAAAGCAGACAGACTAATGGAGGTAGAAATTTTATTTTTAAAAACCAAAAACAAAATGTTATTGAATGAAAATTATTAAAAATGATAAAATTACTTAAAAATATTTATAAAATATAACAAAATATTAAATTTGATCAATGATAGATACGGATAGAAATTTATCGATGTCTATCATAAGTAATAAAATGAAAGTTTTATATTTTGTAAATATTTTGGTTCATTACACTATATTTAAAAATGTCATTTTTGTTGAATGAATGTTTAATTTTTCCATTAAAAAGTATTACAAATTACACTTAGGTTTTGGTGCAGAGACAAGTGTGAACTTAGCAGTTAGCATGTCTTTGATATTCAAATAATCAAATCTACTTTTATGCGAATTCTTAGTTTTGTTACATTAGTAATTTTTTTTAAAGCTTTTAACGTTATTATTTAGACACTTACACATTTACACATATAGTAAGTGGTAAAGTATTAGTTGATATAGTAAAATGTAAATAATAATAATAATAAATAAATTTTCAGATATAACCAAATTCAAACTCAAATTTTGAAGTTCAACGGAAAATAACTAGTTTGCTAGTACTAATAGAAGTACATTTACGAATATATTTTTCTATATTACACACTTCTGTAAGAAAGTTATCATACACATTTCATTATTAGCACTAACATTATGTAATTAATTAGAAATATCCATTCTCATTGTCCTAATTTTAATTAAAATAATTTAGTGACTAAATTAGAATGAAACAAATTGTTATGGCTAATTTGAGTGCTAAAGGTAAAAATTCAACCTGTAATTTTCTCCAAATAATTATTAATTATAACAAATATGATCTTCTAAACTCGTGCAAGTTATATGAATGCTATCACAAAGTATCATTTTCATGACATTATAATTTAGTTCATCTATTTATTTTTCTGTACGTCGGTCACTTACTTTAACTAAAAAAAATTTAATAATTTTCATAAATGCACTAATGTCATTTTTCTTTGAAATCATATCCTCCCCTCCTCCTCCTCCACACACACACACGCACTTTTAAAGTTTAGGATTTCTTATCTTTTCTCGAATAATTATAGATATCTGAATTCAAGATATAAATCTCTAAAGTGTCCTCTCTGTCTTCACCCCGCTGTGGAGAAGGATGATAGAATGGTAGCCACTTATTGGTGGGAGTTCACCCGACTCTCTCGTTTTTCTTGCGGTGAGGCAAATGACGATGAAAGGAAGGTGGATTTCTTTGCTATGGGCCGCAGATTGAAGATTATTCAAAGTGTTGTGTCAGCGCAAATACCATCAGATTATGCTATCGCCGTTCAGTTTATGAAATTGTAACACAATCCGGCACTAACCAAGGGCCTAAAGAATTGTGACGAAAATTTCCTTACCTTAGATTATTACATTTTTCTCGAAATCTATTCTAAAATAGTCTTTGAACAAATCATTTTTTTTTTGAAAAAAAAACATTAAATAAATTCATTTTTTTATTGAAATCAAATAGCCAACTCCTAAACATATTCATCTCTTACCTAAGGAATCTAGAAATAGGAAACCCTTACCAATAACTTTTTAACAACAATGATATAAGTTATTAGAAAAGATTTATTAAGAAAAGTATTTTTGAAATCATAGATTATTTTTTTAACATTTTAAAATATAAAAAACATAACTTTAAAGAATTTTTTAATGATTTCAGAAAAAGAATTTTATGTAATTATCCTACGGTTCACTAGTTTTTTGCTTTGTTCATTATACTGCGTTTAGACATGTTAGTAGCATAAAATTGACATGACACTTATGTAAAATGTATTTATAAATATTTATGTATTTACAATGTAAGTTATGCATTATAATCATCTTCTTATGCGTTTTGACTTTATTATTCTAATAAAAAAAAGTTGTAATAGTGAGTATTTATACACATTATCACACCCCCAAATTTAGAATAATGCTTTTCATCAAGCATCGCTCCGTAACATGCTTGTCCCAAAGCACGATTCCTCTTCAAAGATTCTACTTTCCCTTTACGTTTCTACACTTCTCCAAATGCGAGTAAGTTTTATTTGTTATTCAGGGTTAATATCATCACATACTTCTTGCTATTAAAATATTTCTAGGTTCAGAATGCAATAAGCTGAATACTTAAAATACCCTTCTTCATTCCCCATTTTCAACTTCAGAAATGGCTAAATTTTTTGAAAAATTTCAAATCCTTTTTGTTTGGCGAAATAATGTTTTTTTTTTATTGTATTTACTTCTTTTTGGGCTTTGATTGAAAAAAGCATAAGTACTCTATGAGTTCATTTTTCTCCTCAACTGTAACTTGTATCGCCTCTTATTACTTAACTCTCTGAATTTTACTTTTGAAGCTATGCTTCTTATTTTTTTACGAGAGGAGATAACCTAAGAGTTGTTATTTTAATTTAATAAGGGAATACAAAATTTTGAAAATTTTCACTTTGGCTTAGTTTTAACTTTTGTTAAAACGCCTTATTTTTCAATGCCTTAAGAAAATTTCTAAAAATTTCAAAACTTTTAGCGCGAATTTCGCATACTCTCAAATTTAGAGACTGCAAAGTCCTCATTGCTAAAAATGAATGATAAGATTATTCACAGAAAAAGTTTACAAAAGAGATTTGAGGTAAAGCTTGCTCGCCTAACAAACTAGAGAAATATTTTCTAACCAAGGTTCTTTAACATAATTATTTCATTGAAGTGTTAGTGAATTGCGAAGAAAAATTAGAATACTACAAAGCGGGGAGCCAAGCTTGCGACAATGTAAAAGCATAATATTATAACTTGTGATTTACATTGAAAAGAACATAAGTAAACATAAATAGAAATTACATAAAGTTAGAAAGTGGTGAATTGTAAATAGTTCCCTTCGAACGTGGAGGTGGTGTTTATTGTTACGTGATTCTCCTTTATCCTTGTATTTCCTTCTTGCCTCTTCTTTTGTCCTTGAAGTTTTCTCTTGGACGACCACAAGTATGAGGTTCGTAAATAGTTACATTTTTACTCCGTGGACCATAACTGTTCTAAGTTTTATTTTTCTTTTTTCTTATTCCCACATGATTTATGAAACTTAGGTATATGAACAATAAACATGATGTTGTTAGGGAAAAAGGAAAAGTACAACTTAAAATGGTAATCCTCGGAGAATGCAAATGTTTGAATGGTGTCTGTTTGCAGTTCCATAAAGAGCAAGTTAAGTTGAGTGTGTGGATGTAGGGCTTTTGGTGGGTTTAAATGGGCACTCTTAAACCAAGGTTAGAGGTTTGGTTACCTTATGGTTAACATCATGTCATATTAAATGAGGCGTGATAAGCCTGGCAGACTACT
The DNA here is from genome assembly GCA_037974545.1 of Cucumis variabilis. Classification (NCBI taxonomy): domain Eukaryota; kingdom Viridiplantae; phylum Streptophyta; class Magnoliopsida; order Cucurbitales; family Cucurbitaceae; genus Cucumis; species Cucumis variabilis. The sequence continues at coordinate 10,245 of JBBPDI010067885.1, forward strand.
CATGGCTCGAGGTACAACGCACTCATTTCATCTTGGAAGTTTGAGAACTTTAGGATTTGACTGGATTATTCGTACTTCCTAAGAATCCTACACTTTTAAATGAAACCTAACCTATCCAAATCGTACAAGAGGGTCAGAATACCTAATGCGTTTGATTCATGCCCTTTCATAAGTCTCTGCTCTCAATCATTCACTGTAATGCTCAAATGATCATTCTTAGTCCTTATTGCGGGGCTAGATGAAACATGAATTTCTTTAGCTTGACGCGAGGACACTTTCATTGATGACTTCATAAAAGTTCTCATTTTCATTTGCGACCAATCATATCCATTGAGATTTCTCTTGGTCATCTACCCTACACTGATCCTGGGGTTGGTTCAATCAATCATAGATTACTTTGGTACCTCTAACATCTTCACGTGATTCACCAAGATTGTTTTGCCCAAAATCAAAGTAAGACTCTACTCTAATATCTAAAAATCAATTCTCCAACAACGAGGCTAAAAACTTGGTTTGGTGTTGAACTGTGCGTGGACTTAGTGGTTCTGCATGTGAATAGTGCAATTGCAATATGTCACATAACAGGTTCATCGTACGTTAGATGCTCACAATAAAATTTTGTATTGTACAATTAATTCTATGCGATAGGTCATAGGTCATGATCATAGCACATGATATGCTCACGATATGCTCACTATGTACCTACTTAGTTGCTACTTCCTCGTCGAGTACAAGTTTTCCTACTGCTCGCCCAAGTGCAAGCGAACAGTAGGTTTACCTGGGTGATCTTGGGTCGAGCACAGAAAATTATTTCTAGATATTAGTTCTAGCATCTACTTATTGTTTAGATGTTATGACAATTAAGTTAAAAGAATATAAAAAGAACTAAATTTACTTACTTATACTTAAAGCCTCAGGCAAAGGAGCATAAATTATGGCAAGATGGAAGATTGAGCAAACTAACTTGTATACTAGAGAAAAATGAAGGAACGTCTATGCATTAGTAGGTGATTAAGCAATGCGAGAGCTTCGATGCGATATAATTAGCATAATCAGCCCATGATTAAGACAACCTTCTCTCAAAGTGTTTAGACGCCACACTTGCTCACCTTTCGGGATGCAAATGATTGTGTTTGATTAGGCGAGATGTATTTAGAAGATTTTACTTATAATATTTACATAACTTCTAGTTTAAGGACAGTAACCTCTCGACGCCTAATGTCTGCACTTGTTTGCCTCTCGGAATACAAATGTTGGAATTTATCTCGCTAAGGTGGAGTTTTTCCCAAACTCCTTCTGCGTGCATTAGTATTATCTTTGCTACTTGCCCTCTCGGGTAGTTGGCGATTGATAATGGCCAAGCGATGAATATAACTCAACTAATGCGATAAGACTTATAAGCTAGACTCCTTATTGGAAACTTACCACAACCCAAACTACTAATAACACAATTAAGAAGTATCATCTGATACGAGAGATTGTGCAATAAGGTTATGTGATCGTCACCAAGATTACTTCGGAGCACAACATTGCTGATCCATTTACAAAGACTTTCATGGCTAAAGTGATAGAGGGTCATCTAGAAAGTCTAGGTCTGCGAGATATGTACATTAGGTAATCTAGGGCAAGTGGGAGTTATGTAATGGGTATGAGAATGCTCTAGTTTATTGTATTTGTATATATACGTTTTACGTAATATACTTGTACATTTTACCATTTCCAATGTTTAAGGATTATTTTATTATGTACAACCCATAGAGATTAAAGTTATAGTTAAAGGGGGAGTTTATTGGGATTTATTTCCTAAAACTCGTAGATTGTAAATATAATCCATTGACTGTTATTAATAAAGTGTTATTATTGCAAATTCAATAAATGTTATTGATTATATTATTAGTTTTGCCTTAATAACCCAAATCCAATAAACTAATATCTGAAGTTGTTTGATGTGTCTTGAATAATATGAACAAACATACAGGGATCAATATTCGAGATCAACATAAAGGGTCTATATTATAAGGATAAGGCTGGGTACCTTATTCTAGTAACACTATTGATACAACTCACTATGTTTTTAATACAAATACAATGATCCAACGCGTTCGTGTAGGTGACATACGAGTGAGGGTATCCTATGCAATGAGTTTGCATAAGACCAGACCACGAAATAGTAACCACTAGATGTAACTCCGTTAACTAGTTATGTTTCTATTTCATTAGGATGACCTAGGTAATTTAGTCTTAATCTTGAGTGTATTATGAACTTCTATTCACGAAGGATTGTCCTTTGATTTGTACAGGTGAGAGTGGCCAAATTGACGACTCAATATGTTTATCATTTTAGGGACAAGACCAAGTGGGGAGTTAGGAACATAATTACACAAGATGAAATTCACTCTTTTTCTAATTTAGGGTACGTAGGTGAGTGTTCCCTTAAATGGTGTCTTTGGAATTTGAACAAAGAGGTCATACCCTCTCTATGGCACGAGAAGAGTTTCTATATCTTGGTTGGACCATAAATATGTCGTTCATTAGAGGAGCACTTGTATTTAAGGACTAAAGGTAACCTAAGGATAAAACAATAATTTAACCCAGTTGATGTTATAAACACTCGTGAACGACTAACTTACTGTTATTGATCTATATCTGTGGACACGAAAATATATCTACAGTGAGAAGAGTTAAGCTATGAGTCTTTAGTGGAGTGTACACACAATTAACGAATCTTAATTAATGTGTTTAATGAGTTTAGCCAATTAATCTCATATCGTTGTAGCTTTTGATTTGTAGATCTACTAGGTCACCTACATAGCTCGTAAAGGATAATGAGATTTATTTATATTGGTTGTAATTTGAAATATTTAAATTTACTTTGGAAATTAGTATAATGTATGGATACATTTTAATATAAATTTTGTATTTTAATCAACCTTTATTATATAATTTTAATTTTGGATACGATTTAAAATTAATTTATGAGAGATAAAATATTTGAATGAGTGCAAACATTAATTTAATGTGAATTGGATTCATATCAAAATTATTGGTTATGAGAGAAATTTATATTTGAATATGATTCAAATTTAATTTAAGTTAAATATAAGATATTTAATTTAGCTATTAATTAATTGGAGACTTAATTAATAGTTTAGTTTGATTTGATTTAATTAAATTGGATTTAATTAAATTAATTTAAAACTATGAGATATTGGAGAGATATCCATTAAATATGATTTAAATGAAATATTAATTAAATATGATTTAATTAATTATTAATTGATTAATCAATTAATTGATTTGAAATTTCTAATTATTTAATATTTTTTAAATTAACAGAATCTCATGATTCTCTCCTACTCCCTCAAGTAAAGGGAGTTATAACTATGCAAAAGAAAATTAATTTTCTTAAATTTAAGAAAACGCCAATGCTTTTGCTCTCTACAAAAATATTTTTATCTCTAAAACCTTTTTTATCCCAAATGGTTCCCACAAACTAATCTCAACCTAGAAGATCGGAAGGCATCTGATGGGTGGTGTCCCCAAATTTGGAGCTTTAGTAAAATCAAAGACATCAAACTAAGTTTTTTTCTCTCTAATCTATACTTTATTAATACGTGCTTAATAAGAAAATGCGTGTCATTCGAAGGTACACCCCTAATTATGTGAGTGATCTCGTAGGAATACCTCTAGTCGAACGAGTGACCCCAAAGGAACACAGTACAAGTAGGGTACAACATAACAACCAAAGTTAACAACTACATTGCCCAAAGCATGTAACAATTGTAAACATGACATGAAACACCAAACATAACAGTCCATAAAACATGAATATCATATAACAACAACCAGCAACTACATAACTCAACTATGCCTTTTAGACACTAACAATGCATGATCAATAAATACTTGCAGTTTCTCAATTTAGTTCGAAGGTGTAGTAGTAGAATCTCTTACCTGAGAGATTAGCTAACAAATATTCTCAATTGACAGTCACAACTTTTCACTTGAAAAATTCAATAACTTATTTAATAAAATTAACAATTGGCTACTGTCACAAAAATTCTCCGAAATTAACTTACCCAAAGTTAAGATTGAAACCATGGAAAAAATTTCATAGATTAAAACTCCAAATTAGCCGGTTGAACATTCAAGGAAAAAATCCAAGTTAAATCCAAAATAAATTTATTTTCGAGAAAAAAAAAATTACATTTGATGGGTATGTCCGAACCCCAATAAAAATAATCAATAAAAACTCACCAAAAGTGGCTTAAAATGGTTGAGAAAGGTTAAAAGAAGCTTGGTGTTTTGGCTAGAGGAGAGCAAGCGTTAGCTTGTGTGGCTAAGAGAGGAGAAGAATTGACTCGAGTCGTAGCCTTGGGACGTTACAATGAGTTTACATCTAAACAACATATACAAAAACCTAATCGATTTGTTCTTTCCTTTGTAGCATTATTCTGTGCTTGATTTCTCAAATCCTGCATTTATAAATTTGTCAAATGTCAAATGTCAGCCTCATTCAAAGAATACTGAGCACACTTGCATAGACATTTTAGAAAATGTGACAATCCTAAGCAAGCACGTGCCAAACCGCCTACCAAATTGAAGAATCATTTGGAAGATTTGAATTTTTCATGCAACCATTATCTAAGTCAAAGATTTCAGTCAATTTACTTCTTTTAATGTATCACTGCATTATAAATAATTAAGTTACTTAATGTATTAATTTTTTTTTGTTTGCATGTAGGAACAATAAAAAACTAATAAGATTAATAGAAGAAAACAACCACACAATCATATTAGCGGGTCCAAGTCGTATATACAAAGATAATCTGAGCTTAGTAAACAACGAGGTGAACCAGTGGGACATGCGGACCTACTCAAAGAAACACACTTCAATAAGAGTGGCCAGTTCGTGAACCAAGCAACTGAGGATGCCATTTAAGGTCACCTTGTTATGGTTTATTTTCTAATTGTTTTGAGTGCATAATTTAACTAATTATGTGCATAATCAAATGCTAGAATTATTGTCGACACCTACTCTAAGAGGTTCTCAACCACTATCAGGGGATGAAATAGGTAAGATAGTTTTTGGTTAACGACCTGATTATTCAAAAGGTCTTGGTTAAGGCCCCAAACTTAACTTAAGGAGGGGTGGTAGCAATTCATTAAGTTTAGTATCTCAAGAAATCCATAATAGGGAGGTGAGGGAACTAAAAGTCAACGTTGAGATGGTGCAATCAAGGATTAAAGAACTTGAAGAACGATAGCACATATGATTGAAGAAAAAAGAAGAATGTTGGAGATACATGACCAACAAATGGAAGAAATGAAAAAAATGATTGAAGAAATGACACGAGTACAAAGAGGACCTTGAACTTAAGGTACGTATTCTTGAAATTTCTAATTGCTTTTGATTGAGGATAGGTAGATTTGTTTCAAATGATTCTTTCTATCCTACTGTTATGGTATCCTTTAGTTAAACCTAGCTTTTACATTGTCAATATTTGTATGGGCTATCCAACAATTATGGAAGTTTTAATTAGTTTTTGCATTATGAGGGTTGGTTTTGGCTATCCTACGGTTATGGTAGCCAAGTTGAGCTTAGGTTTTGCATTTTGAGATGTTAAGTTGTTATCGAGTAGGTTGATAATGAAGTGAGTTTAATTGGGAGGGGGGGGGGGGGGAGGGGGGTGTTAGGCAAAATGTCAATTTAAAGCTTTCAAAGGCATTGTTACATTGGATGGCACACCGATGTGAGCTTTTGTGCAAGAAGCTATCGAGCCATGTTTTCTCAACATCGGGAATATCTCTCTCGACGTGGCTTTTCATACCACATTCTCGACGATCGTTTAGTCATCGAGAGAATTATTTTCGATGCGTTTTGGTATATATCTCGATGACATTATGCGTCGAAAGATCCCTCATTTCTTGTAGTGCACGATGATCACACACTTCCATGGGAAATATCATTTTATTTAATAAGAGGGTGAGGCCTTAATGTACAAGACTTGCTATCAACCTTTAAGAGAGTGATTCATCTACTTACTTTAAAGACAAAAAAAAGTTCATTCAATCTTGTGTAGCTAGAATAGTAACATATTATTGAGTCAACATATCTGGCTACTCTCACTCATATAGATCAAACAATTGCCCTCATAAATAGTAGTTTATAAATCAATTAGGACTAAGGTTGAGTCACCTATGGAATGTTAATATCTTCAACTAACAGTGTTTTAAAGAGAGACAAATCATTTTGTAGTCTCGTCTTAGTGGAACTTTTTCTATAGATACCCTTGCATGTTTCTACATGAACGATTTGTATCACATTATTTGTAAGACTTACAACTCTTGTAACATTTACAATGTGGACGTATCTCTAACGTTACCTAGATAAGACACCCAACATTATCCATTTATTGCAAGCCCTTTAGGTTATTATTTTGCCACGGACATCTCTCTATATGTAACACCCCAGACCTAGGATTTAGACCAGGATTCTGTATTTGGATTATCAACATTTTACTGTATCTCCTACGACCTAGCAACATCATTCTCACTTGTCTTAAAGGTTTATTAGAGTGAAAGTCGTCCCCATAAACCAACAAGAGTCCTTTCAGTATGTTTTGTTCTCAGTCACATGCAACCTACGAAAATTTACAAGTCACTCAACATAGAATTGTTTTGAGCTAAGCACGCTTCAGTTTGGAGTTTTTATGATTAGGCCACAAAAAGGAAGGTATGCCTTGTTGGTGTAGGTAGTAACTTTTAATTCTTTCAAGTCTTTCTTAACCTTACTTTCATGTCCTCAAAATTCCTCTAATTTAGATGTGATATTAGTTCATTCATGTTTCCTTCTTAAACTTAGGGCATTACATCATATCTAAAGCTTTAAATAAAAGATACCCAAAAAGGTTGAAGAATTTCAAGTAGCAATTACAAAACTGTTGGATAAAGGATCCAAGTGTGTCACTCTATAATGCTCATATTTTTTAGTGTCAAGTAAACGTATACTTGACGGTTTTTTAATGTCAAGTAATGTGACTATACTTGACAGTCAATTACTTGACGCTTTTATAAACGTCAAGTATACGTTTACTTGACACTGTATTAACGTCAAGTAAACCAATTTCTATAGTAGTGAAGGGAAGGATGCAACATTGCCTTTGTGCATAAACTACAAGAAGTTATACAGTGATTGTGAAAAATAAATACCTTCTCTCTAGGATCAATGATTTGTCTGACTAGTTACAAAGGCAATGCTGTTGTCACAAATTGATCTACATTCAAGGTATCACTAATTGAAAATTGGAAAAGAGGATGTCTCCAAAACAACATTTCAATCCATTGGTGAAATGTTGCAAAAATGGAGGGGTTAAGAAACAACATTTCAATGGATTGGTCCTGCCCTTTATGCGGGGTTAAGAAGTCATTTATGCACCGCCGCAACACCAGTCGTGCAGTGATACTACATTTTTAAAAGAGGCAGATGTCGCAGCACCTACCTTAGAACACCACGATGTAAGGTTAATTTAGAAAAAAAGTTGGTAAATATGAAAAGTTTTCTCTATGTATTCTAGGGTTATTCAATAGCCTCAGTTACGCAATTCTAGATCCATAAAGTGAGATATGTTGAAAAAAAGATAATAGAGTGTGAGGGAGACTTTTTGGAAGTCGTTTGAGTTTTTGAGATGCTACCGAGAGGGTATCAAAGGATTTCAACAATAGAAAAGAACTTCGATAGTAGAGTTTCTTGTTTTTTTCATCTTTTTACTCTTATGTTTGCAAATTTTTATGATAATAGGTATTGATGAATTTATTTATGGATTTGAGTTAATGGATATTTTGGAATGATATGTTTTCAATGTTA
>JBBPDI010067892.1:0-18111 GCA_037974545.1 Cucumis variabilis
GAATGAAATATTAATTAAATATGATTTAATTAATTATATTAATATAAAAGATATTGGAGAGATATTCATTCAAATAAGATTTGAACGAAATATTAATTAAATATGATTTAATTAATTATTAATTAATCGATTAATTGTTAATTAATTAGTAGATTTGATAAAAATAATTTCATAATTTTTTCCTACTCCTTTTCGTATTCCAAGAAGGAAAGAGAGTTATAAATATGTGGAAGAAAACAGTTTTCTTTAACCAAATTTATCTAGAAAAAGGTAAAGGCTTTTTCTCTCTGCAAAAGGAAAAGAATTTCTCTCAACTACCTGTAAACTTTTTTCATTTCAATTGATTCCCACAAACCAATCTCATCCCAGAGGATAGGAAAGTCTCCGACGAATGGTGTCCCCAATTCGATGGTTTGTAAATTCAGAGACTTCATCGAAAGTAAGTTCTTTATATCTTGTAAATTAAAAGCATGCTTAGTTTTTTTATTTAGAATTTTGATTCTAAAATTTTGTCAATGTACTGGTATTTTAAGATTCCCAAATTAATTTGAGGAATAGTTCTGTAAAATCTTTCGCTGCCATAGGGCTTTTATCCCTTCAGAATTAAGTCTTTGTATCCTTGTTTTGTCTCAAGCGTTTACCACACTCTTTTGCCAAGTTACACCTATGCGGAGTAAACTCAACGCTTTTTAGCAAGCTTTTGTTAATTTCACTACCTATTACGGGTCTTCTATTACCAGATTACACGGTAAGCAAAGAGCATCCCTTACTAGTCCACACAACAAGTATGAGGCATTCCATCCAAGATTACACAACATGTATATGGCATTCCATTCTAGATCACACAACAAAAATGGAGTATCATAACACATAGGGTATAAGAATCATATTTCAATTTTACTAAATTTCATGTATTCCTTAGGAGTCAATCATTTTCTCCCTTCAAGCAGTAATAAGAATACTAGGATATATCTATATATATACACATACACGCGTAACATCTTGGGTATATTACAAGTTCAAAGAGATACCTCTAATTGCATTTTCTTCAAGGAGACCGTTTGATAAACATTCTTTTATTTGTAAAGGTTACCCACCACACACATCTTTCAAATCATTTTGTTGTCACTTTTCATGCATGGTAGAATCATCTCATTTTGACACAAACTAAATCCAGCTCATGCATAAAATGATGCATTTCGAGATTTGAAAATAGAAGGGAGAAGACATAAAATTCTAATCTCTTAAAGAACTAGATTTAAAGAACCGTTCAAGCAAACTTTAGAAATGTTTTTTACTAAGAATAACCACTCATAATCACAACAACTATCTTTCACGTCTGGCCTTTAACTATAGTTCCCCTTTGCACTCGCTTGAAGGCCCTTGTCGAGTGCTGATTGATTTTGAATCTCTAAGGCTTCAGGATTCTTCAAACTTTCTCTTAGGAAGGCTTACGATCAGAAAACAACTTCAAAATGACTGAAATGTTGCTATTTATAGTGTCTTTCTTGTAAACTCTACCATGCTGAAATGATTACTACTAACAATAGGAAGAAGAGGTCTAATACTAAAATGCCACGTGTCTCTGCCATATTCTTATCTAATATTTGGATTGGGTGGCAAAGTCAAATCCTTCGCTAACTTCCTTACATGGGTAATGATGTCATTATTTTCTTGGAAAGTAAGCCTATCTCTTGGTGGGGGAAGAGGGTTCTCCACTTAGTCTCTTATCGCACAGCTCTTCTTCTGGCGTGGCCATCTTCATCGCATGTAGTCTTATCACATAAGGTAGTTTGCAATTTGAGTCTCACAACTACTATATCGCCTAGTGTTTTTATTTCATGGACTAATTCTACATTAGACATTTAAACAATAAATCTTCAGAAAGAAAGTAATTTACATATACGTAATAAAGTGTACACAAAATTCTAGTGTTAAGCATAACATGAACACCAAATAGTCTTAAAAATAACTTAGTTACAAAATATCTTCTTTTGCCCAACTAATCTATATGCTATTTGACAAAGTTGGTGGATATCACTAACAAGATGTAATGTAACTATGCAAGTCATCAAGACAGAAAGCCAATGTTGGATATGAGCAAATCAAGATGCAAAGTCAAATAATTATATGTGATGGGACATGGGAGTGAAGAAAGGAAAGGATAAAAGTCCATTTAAGCAAAAAATGACAGAACGTAGCTAAAAGATATTTGAAGTCTAGACCTTTAATCTAATAACAAACATCATTGGTATTTGATTTCTATCTAAAAACATAATGTTTATGGTCAAGTCTTCATTACTTACAAAAAATTTCAAACTAGAGATATTAATAACTTAAAAGTTGAAAAGGTATTGACCTTGACAAATTCCCATGGCAGCATGAAACCTTTAGCAAGCACCCATGTTACAAGTTCTTGAACATCCTGCAGAGAAAAAGATAAACGACAATAAAAATCTAGTAGTGACTTCTTGACTTTAACATGAGAAAAAACTTAGCAACTAAAAGAAACCCACTTGCTGACTTAAAGTTGAATTAGATTCCAGAGTTTAAAATAGAATCTCAGCTTTGGCCTACAAGAGGAATCAAAGTAAGCAGAATGAAGTATGTTGTTCACTTTTTGTGGTTCCAAAGTCATTAGCATAAAAGATATATTTTCCATATTTAATGGAAAAATGAGTTCGTTGATAGCATGTGACATACGTTTTTTCTTTTTTCTTTGTTTTCTTCTATATATTAAACCATGAAATTTGAGGTAATCTTTTACCATTGTAGGGCTGTTTAAATTTTAAACTTGCAAATAATAACTATTTATTATCTTTGATATTTTAGTAAACTCTCTATATTGGATTGGATTATAAGTCTGGATTTTTTCTTTTTTACTAAGAATAAGAAACACTTAAATTTGGGTTTTAATTTCTAGTAGTTCGTAATTCTTGTTTCTTAATTGATTATAATGATTGGCTCATAGTTTTCTGGGTGTGTGTACACAAGAGCAGATAATGTATAGTATAAATTGCATATATGCCATTAGAATGTTCATTCTTTTTTACCTTTCATGGACAAAACCAGAGATTTGGGGGTAGCAAATATAAACTGAAAAATGGAAAGGCTTGTTTAACAAATATCATTTTAAGTTCCAAGCAATATATATATAAGAGCAATACAAGCATTATTATAATCCTTTTTCTTTCCTTATTGAAATTCCAAAATTTCCCTTGTTTAAACACACATAAACACATCATCATCTCCCATCTCCCATCTCCATTGAGTGAGAAGAAAACTAAAACAGGGAATTACAGCATTTAAAAGAAATAGCTCTTCATGGCCAAACAAGGCTTAGGCTAAACAATTAACACTTATGTGTGGCAAAGGTTGAAGACAAGAATAAAGATGTTAGTGCATTAGTTGGAAGTTCCACAAATTTGAAGGTCAGTATGAATTTGATTTTTGTAGTTCCCCGTTTCTTGAACGCAATATATTAATATGTTTATATTTTTTCCACTATATGTAGTAGAATGGAACTCCTTGTCGATTTGCGATTGGGACCAAGGTGAATGTCATTGGTTCTGCAACTATTTTCGACTACGACATGGATGGTGACAACGTGATGGTGTCCGTAGATATGATTGTTGATGATGATTACTCCTCCCCATTCCAAATGCTGAAGGTGAGAATATGCTTTCCCAACACCACTAGAAAAATGGGTTTTAATGATACTACTAATCAAGACGTTGTGTTGTTGAAAATAAAAAAAGGGGGTGGGGTGAGGTAAATTGTGTCGTTGAAAATCAAAATACGAATTATCTCTTCACATAATTCTATTGGCACAATTTAATTTATTTTGACACAATTTTTGCATCGTTAATTAATGACAAATCTTTTGTGTCATTAAAAATATTTCCAAATGAAAAAATTCCAAATTTCAAATTTTTTTAATTTCCCCTCCCTCACGCAATAAAAACTAAATAAAAATCCCAAATTTTCTCTCAAGCAAAAACATCGTCGTCGAACGAAGCCTTAACGTAAATTTTTTTCTCTCTTTACCAAAAACGAAAAAAAATTTTTATCAAACAAAGTGAGCTACCGCATCTTTGTTATAAATATAGCAAAGTTTATGATATATTTCTATCATTTATAGACTTTAACAGATTTTGATATATTTGCATATTTTAAAAATATTGTTATATACTTAATTCTTTTGAATTAATGACTATATTTACAACTATTCCAACTTTTAATTTCATTTAATTGGATTTTATATTTTCAAGAGTTGCATTTGTTACTCTCTATCCAACTTTTTTTTTAATTATTAATTTTAACACTAAAAAGTGTAATGGTAGAGAGATGTTTTAAATTAACTAGTTTGAGTAATAATATCAAGTTTTGGATTCATTAGTACTATGTGACATGTACATGTGTTTTCAATATTAACAATATTTGTATTCCAATAAAAGTTTGATATGTGATGGTAGTATATATTAATATATTTATGTTATCGATTCATTATACCAACATAATTTTTGTACTTGAAAAAAAATAATACGTCCTTTAAGATATACCCACAATAAATTAGAAAGGATTCTGAAGAAAGCATTTTGTTCCCTTTTTTAACAATAAGGTTTATATTATAAATAATATTAATATAAGCAGATGCCAATTAGTGTGTGTTTAGTGACCAAAGTCATAGCCACATGTCAACCCATTTGTGTACTTAGTGTTCACCACGTGTAACGACTCAACTTTTCGAACTAAACTGAGGTCATTACTTTAATACAAAGACACTATGTTTAAACATAAAAGTTCGTAAATCTGTTAAAAATCAAATAAACATCAAAGAATCTTTATTCGGAACCTATTTCAAACAAAATAAATGTTTGGAAGTATCGTTTATAAAATCATCAAGAAATAAACAGTCGTTCTAAACATGAAACTCATTTCAATCACAAATACTTAAGTAAAATATTAAAAACTGTAAGCGGAAGCAATTTTGAAGAAAGTCCCCCTATGGTGATCACCTCTCCTTCTTGTCTCTCGTCGGTCTGCCTCTTATATTACCTTTGTCTGTAAAAGTTAAACAATAAAGGGTGAGTATAAATATACCTAGTAAGAGACCCATTACCGGTCCCATTAAGAGTATAAACTGTTAACTTCCTATTGGGGGTACCTTGCGTCATAACAGTCTCGTGATCCCATGGGATGCACATAATCAGTCTAATGCCTCCGAAGGATGCATATATTAGTCTAATGCTTCGTAAGATGCACATGTCAGTCCAGTGCTCTCGAAGGATGAACCTATCAGTCTAGTGCTTTCAAAGGATGCACAACAAGTGGTAATCCCGTGGGACACTTGCAAGGCATACTACCCCATAGATAAGGCTAAATATTTTCCCTAAGTCCATTCTAACAATTTAAGCAGTCAATTCATAATATAGTCCAAGTTTCCATCATCATCTAATCATTTATGTCCAATACAATTACAGTCAATTTTGCCTATACTAATACATAATCAGTCATTAGCATATTGATTCATCAAACAATCAAACTATACATATGTATGCCCACCTCAGTTCAACAGTACACTATTTATACATTAATATATCATTTAACGAAACTAGACACCAATTATCATATTTACACCTATATATCAACCAACCCCATCTCAATTCAGTAAAATCCATACAGTCAAGTAGTCATCATATATAAATTTACATATCAGTTAACTCCTCTAAGTTTAGTGATATCCATACAGTCAATACATTCCAAATTCATTATAGAGTCCAGTAGTAAGAATCCCTTACCTTAAGGTTACCTAAGCTTCTTGTTCGAATTAAAGTCCAACGCAACAAACCTAAACATAACGATAAGAACTTAAATACTTTCACAAACCAATTCCCACATTCAAATCATTCAATTGTGACATCTACAAACTTACCCAAGTAAATGGAGAATTAAGCTTCAATCAACTTGTCATGAATCCAAGAACTCAAACACTATCCACAAATGACACCTTTAAAGAACAATATTAATCAATTGGTTAATTCGACATTACACTCCAAAGAAACTACAATGCAGAATTCATCAAACCCACCAATATACCTTTACCACCAAATCCAATATTTCACAGCGAGAAAAAGCGAACGCACACCAAATGAACTAAGCCTTGGCAAGCAAAATAGAGTTGGACAGTTCGATGAAGGATAGAGCGACATGAAACTCAATGATGCGGTTGGAGACAAAATGGAGCGAAAACAGCTGCTTGGTTCAGACCCAAATGCACAATGCAGAGGTAGTGGCTTGACAAAACAATGAATGACTTAGGATGTGGTGGCTTAGGTGATCGTCGACTGTGCTTACAAACGGAGAGCATACACGGTCGAAGCCGAATACTTCGACTGGGTTTCAGCTTCAATGAAAAGCGTAGATGGAACACGATGCTAGCGGCTCGAACCAACAACGAACGATGCTTCGGCTTCAACAGGAGACAGAAACGATAAGCGATGGGGCTACTGGAGATGTGACGGCGTGGCATGATCGACTGAAATCGAACTAAGGTGAAAGATGACTATGGAAGGCAGGCGACGGCGGTAAGGGACAAGGAAGAGGAAGACTGAAGGAGAATGGAGATGTGGTTCCACACGAATCAATGATGCAGAATAAAATAATATTATAATAATAAGAAAATATAATTAATAATAATAATAATAATAATAATAATAATAATAATATATTATAATTATTATTACATTTTACTTATCATTACTTTTCCACTTTCCCATTTCCAATTCCTTTTCCTTTTCCTTTTCAATTCTTTTCTTTTCCACCATAATAAATTCTTCTTCACACCAACTATAATGTCATAACGCCCAAAATCCTTAAAATTTTAATAAAATCATTAAATAAGCTAAAAGAAATACCTCAAAATTTAGACACCACGTGTCAAACATAAATGACCACTAGTGGTCATGTAATCCACCTCCTACTTGCCAAGTTGCATATAACTTTGGTGGATTTGTAAAGACACACTTGAATTGGTTGAGTTTTCAAATCAATTGGAGATAGTGGAGAAATTTGAGATTTTATTTTTCTTAATTATTTTCTTATTTTCTAAATTTATTATTTGCTCGATTTTTTTATTCTAATTGTGCCCCCATTTTTACAACGTGTTATTAGCACGAGCTCCGACTGCCTTCTTTGTCGAAGATAGGTCCTAACAGTAAGTCGATTTTTCCTTATTTGTTATAATTAATAAAATAAATATTATTTTGCATATGTAATTCCTAATATAATTATAATATTTTATGATAGCATTACCATGACAGATCGTACAAAATTAGAATTTATGATTCTTTACAATAACAGTAGCAATTATTTGTCATGGGTTCTTGATGCTGTAATGCATCTGGTCACCATGAATCTTGAAAATACAATTAAAGAAAAAAATGCAACGACCTGTCAAGAGAAAGCGAAAGCCATGAGGATTTAAAGATAGAATATTTAAGAGTGAAAGATCCTCATACATTGTGGAGTAAACTGAAAGAAAGGTATGATCAATTAAAATTAGTTCATCTTCCTCAAGTTCATTATAATTGGATACATTTGAGGATACAAGATTTTAAATCAGTAAGTAATTACAATTTTGAATTATTTAGAATCAGTTCAAAGTTTTTGTTTTGTGGAGAGAAAATTATTGATATAGATATGTTGGAAAAGACATTTTCTAATTTTTATATCTCGAATATATTCCTGCAGCACCAATATCGAGAGAAAGGTTTTATAAAATATTATGAACTCATCTCATGTCTTCTTGTTCCCGAACAAAATAATGAGTTGTTGATGAAAAATCACAAATCCCAACCAACTGGAACAACATCATTCCCTGAAGCGAATGTTGTGTATTTTAATCGTAGACGGGGTTGTGGTCGTGGTCGTGATTGAGGTACAGATTGTGGAAGAGGAAGAAATAATTATTATTTTCGTGGTGGTTAGTCTTATAATGCAAATTTCAAAAGAACCACACAGAACTATGACAATAAAGAGAAAGCGTTACAAAAATCAAAAAGCGATGAAGAAATATGCTATTGATGTGGAATGACTGGACATTGGTCACGTGTCTGTCATACATCGAAACACTTAGTTGACCTATATCAAGCTTCTCTAGAGAAGAAAAAATGGGAAAATGTAGAAGCCAATTCTGCCTATCAAGATAATGATATATTTGATCCATCTAACATGACTAATTTGATGTGGCGGATTTCTTTGAAACTCCTGAACAGAAAATTGACACAATTGGTGGAACAACAAATGTTTCTTTTGACTTTGAAAATATATAGAATAATATTGTTGTTTTGTTATCTTTCTTCATATATTTTTATTAATATACAAATATATTTTACTTATTGTAATTATTTTCTTTGAAATGAAGAAATATGAATCATTTTAATACGTTGGGTGATTAAAAAATGAACAAAGAAGACCTATGTCTGCCAAACAGTGCAAGCACACATACAATACTTGCAAATAAAAAATAGTTTTCCAAACTAACAATGCTTGGAAGCAAAAGTTAAAACAATATCAGGTTTTGCAAAACTGATTGAAGGGATTGGAAAGGCAAATATTATTTTGCCTAGAAGAACAAAATTCATAATTAATAATGCATTGTTCTCTAGTCAATCAAAGAGAAATCTATTGAGTTTTAAAGATATACATTGCAATGGTTATCATATTGAGACTAATAGAAAAAATGAATAGAATGTCTTTATTATATCTACTGTCTCAAATGAAAAACTTATATTAGAAAGGTTGCCTGCTTTATCTTATGGATTATATTATACTCATATAAGAGTAATTGAAACATATGCAACAATGAACCTAAAGTTCATGAATCCAGACATATTTAAAATTTGGCATAATCGAAATTTTACAACATTAGGGACCATTTTAATGAAACAAATTACAACATTAGGGAGAGAAATTAAGAAGTTGAAAAAATATCAAATTACATGGAATGCATCATTATTGTCTCATTTAGATCCTCGTACAAATCAATATGAGCTTAAAAGTCTGAAAATAATTGATTTGCAAAATATAGCAAATCAGTTACCAGATGCATTTGTAGATGCAAAGAAAGTAACTAAATCACGTATAGCAGCCGCAAATGTTCCATCGAAGATTGATATCCCAACACAACATGTTGTCATTAATGAATTGGGAACACGCTAGAACTGTGGTAGACCAGTAGGTTCCAAAGATAAAAATGCTTGAAAAAGGAATCAATTCAATAACTCGATTAGAGATGTGGATGTTCTAGAAGAAATCCAAAATTTAACTTCTAACAAAAATGTCAAAGAAAATAAAGCAACTAAGGATGATACTGAGATCTTGATAAACTATGTCATGATAGGAAAAAGATAATGAAACCGAACTAATGTAGTTGTTGACAACATTTTTGCATATAATGTTGCTTTTGATATTATACCCGAAAATGAGAATTCTGAACCAAAATCTGTTGAAGAATGTTGACAGAGAAAAAATTGGTTTTTGTGTAAAGTAAGTAATTGAGACATGATTAAATTCACTTTCCAAACATCATGTTTTTGGACCAATAGTCCAAACACCAGAATGTGTTCAACTTGTGCGATGTAAATGAGTATTTGTGAGAAAAAGAAATGAAAATAACGAGATCACAAAATACAAAGCAAGACTAGTTGTATAAGGTTTTTCACAAAGATCTGGAATTGATTGTGAGGAGACATTCTCCTGTGGTACATGCAATCACATTAAGATTTTTAATTGGTCTGACTGTGTATGGAAATCTACACATGCATCTTATGGATATAGTCACATCATATTTATATGGATCTCTTGATAATGATATTTCTATGAAAGTCCTAGAAGGATTTAAGATACTTGAAACATATAAATCAAGTTTGCAGGGACTATGTTCAATAAAGTTACAGAGATCATCATGTGGATTGAAACAACCAGGGTGAATGTGGTACAATTGTCTGAGTGAATATTTGCTGAAAGAAGGATATCAAAATAATACAATATGTCCATGCGTTTTTATAAAGAAATCAAAGTCAGGATTTGCTATTATAACTGTATATGTTGATGATTTAAATATAATTGGAACTCCTACAGAGCTTTCAAAGGTAATAGAATATCTTAAGAAAGAATTCGAGATGAAAGATCTCGAAAAAACAAAATTGTGCCTTGGTTTACAAATTGAACATCTAGCAGACAGAATATTTATTCATCAATCAACTTATATAGGAAAAGTTTTGAAAAAAAATTATATGGATAAAGCACATCCATTGAATATCTCAATGTAAGTTTGTTCACTAGATGTGAAGAAAGATATATTTCGACATCGAGATTAAAATGAAGAACTCCTTGGTCCAAAAGTACCATATCTTAGTGAAATTAGTGCACTTATGTATCTTGCTAATAATACAAGACTAGATATTGCATTTTCAGTAAATTTACTAGCTAGATACACTTCCTCTCCAACAAAAAGACATTGAGTGGAATTAAACATATATTTCGTTATCTCCAAGGAACAATTGATAAGGGATTATTTTATTCAAATATATCAAATTTTAACCTAGTTGGTTTTGCAGATTTTCGATATTTATTTGATCCACACAAAGTTAGATCTCAAATAGGTTATCTATTCACATATGGAGGAACTGCTATATCCTGGCGATCGATGAAACAAAGCATAACAGCCACATTCTCAAATCATGCTGAAATTCTTGCAACTCATGAATTTAGTCAAGAATGTATATGGTTAAGATCGATGACTCAACACATTAGGGAATCATGTGGTTTATCTTCTTGTAAACTCCCTCCAACAACATTATACAAATTCAACACAACATGTGTAACTCAAATAAAAGGAGGTTATATTTAAGGTGATAAAACAAAGCACATCTCATCGAAGCTTTTCTATACTCATGATCTTGAAGAAAATGACGACATCACAGTACAACAAATTTGTTCAACCTAGCATATTTATTTACAAAATCATTACCTACGGGAACCTTTGAAAAATTGGTACACAACATTAGAATGCAACAACTCAGAGATCTCAAATGATGTGTTCATGAGAGGGAGTAAATTTTATTTTTATAAGTATATATGAAATATGTAATACTCTTTTTCCTTCACAAGGATTATTTTCCATTGGGTTCTTCCCTAGTATGGTTTTAACGAGGCATATTTTATATATATAATGAGCATCTAAGGGGAAGTATTATAAATAATATTAAAATAAGTAGATGTCCATTAGTGTATGTGCTTAGTGGCCACAGCCACATGTCAACCCATTAGTGTGCTTAGTGTTCACCATGTGTAAAGCAAACATACCTTTTAATGGCCACGTAATCCACTTTTTACTTACCAAATTGCCTATAAATAGAGGGCTTTGGTAGATTTGTAAAGACACACTTGAATTGGATAAATTTCAAAGTTAATAAAAGATAGTGGAGAAATTTGAGATTTTATTTTTCTTAATTATTTTCTAAATTTTTTATTTGTTTCTTTATATATTATATTATTTTATATTATTATTTAAATGTTATATTTTCTCCATTTCCGTATTTAAGTTGTGTCCTGTTTTTACAACATCAAATTTCTTCATCTTTTACTTATTGATCATAATTTCTTCATCTTTTAATATTTGGGCAGGTGAAAATAAATTGAGTTAATTTGTGAAAAGCATTTATTAAGGACATTAATTTGCAGGGAAAACGAGGTGGATGTATAGGAATAGTGATATGGGGTGAGATGTACGAACCACTAAGAGACCTTGATGAATACGACATAGAAGCTGCATAAAGAGCCTTGATTTTTAACTTTGCCAGGTAAATCTTCTTTTTTCCTTCTTTTAATTATATTTTCCTAAGTTTCTCCCAACAAAACTTTAGTGTCACAAATATTAAAATCTATTGGCCATTTGGATTAAGTTGAAAATAGTCAATTTAAGTATTGTTCCATTAAGGACACATGGCACCGATTACTTTTCTTACAATTTTAGAACTTTATCATCTATTAATTCACAAATTATGTAACTCGAGAATTTTGAAAATGGTTAATTAAGTTTGTTATTCTAATGAATTAGAGAATTTTTTTAAAAAAAATGGTATCCATTTGATCATATGATTCTTGTCATCTTTAGGGTTTAAAAAGAATAGACTTGTCAAGTATGTTAATTTAGCTAGCAAGAGTAAGTTTCTTCTAAATGGCATGTCCATGTACGGAAGATATTAATTTAAACTCTAAATTTTTCATGTCGTATCAATTTAAATTTTTAACTGTTATCAATTTAAATCATAAATTTTGGGTTCTAACAATTTAAATCTCAAATTAATAGTTATATCAATTTAGCTGTTGAACTTTCATATAAGTGTATCATTTAAACTTTTAACTTTCGTAGTTGTATCACTTTAAATCCTTTAATTATAATAAAGTAGAAAAAGAACAAGAAAAACCTAAAGAAAAACTATAGAGATAAGAAAAATAAACAGTTCATTTTTGTTTTATTTGTATACACTTATGAAAGTTAAGAGTTTAAATTGATATATACCTATTAATTTAAGGTTTAAATTGGCAGTACACAAAATCATAGTTTAAATTAATACAATTATTAATTTAGGGTTTAAATTGATACGATTTCCAAAATTTAGAGTTGAAATTGATATTTCCTTTACTAATTAAATAATGCATCGATTTCATATTGAAAGTCATCACATGAAGTGTATGTCTTCTATAAATAAAATAATAATAAAAAAAAGATCAGGTTGTAACAATAAATATATAAGTAACCTTGTGTGTTATTAGGTTTAATACTCCTATCTGATTATATCATATACATAGATCACAACAAATATCTACGACTATAATAATGATTTCTTGACGCAATCGCAACAAATATCTAGATTATAATAATCATCTCTTGATGCAGTAAATATTATTTAAAAAATCTTAGTTAGTTATACACTAAACATATACTGTTATAATTTAAACTAACAAATCTACACCTAAATACAAAATATTATAATTCAACTATAATAACCCAGCCTTTGTTTCAAACACCTTCTATTCATTATTGATTTTTTTGTTAGTAGATTCCCTTTCCCTTTATTTACGATATAATTTTTTCAAAAACATATTTTAAAAAGATAATTGAAGCGATATAATTTTTTCAAAAACATATTTTGAAGATAATTAAAATATAATATTGGATCATTTTAATTTCTTACCAATTATTTTTCATACTCCCTCACGATCGAGTAACGTAACTTTTAACAAAAATACATTATTAATCTTTTTATTCATAAAATTACAACACATAAAATTTTTTTTAGGGAGTATAATTCTTTAGTGTACGGAGATTACCAATTATTATTTTAGAAAGCCAACTTCCAAGTTTCTTAGAATCAGAGAAAAATCTTATAAGAGGAAGCTTAGACGATATTTATGTCAACCACTATACCACAGTTTATACCAAAGACTATCTTCAGGTGGAGACCACCCTGCAAGAGGATTTCTTGACACCTTGCAATACCGTGATGGCATTTCCATTGGAGAACAAGTAGGCTTTTTTTTTTTTGCCATTTTAAAGTAGTTTTACCTTTATTTCAATTTCATCAAACTTTTAAGTTCGTTTTAATCTTCATGTTATTAATAGGTTTAAAAATGGTAGTAACAAGGGTTAAAATCTAATTTAGGAACTAGATAAAAAATCATGTTTAGAAGTATATATGAACAAAAGTATGATTAAACATATCCAGATATATTTATTAGTGCCAATTGAACTTGAGTTTATGTTGACATAAAAATAAATATGGTTTAATTTCAATAGACACGCATTTATGGCCTAAGGTTTGAAATCATCTACCTTGTATTGAAAAAAAACTATAACAAAAAAAAAATATATAATACAAAATAAAAAAGTTGGATGTTTATTAAATTCACTACTCCACTCATACTCAACTAACAAGATTACCATTTTATCTACTAGACAGGAGTAGACAATCTTTTTTTGTTGTTCCAAGGGGCATGGAAAAAATCATAAACTATATCAAATAAAGGTATCCCAATAAGTCCATCATTATCACCGAAAATGGTAAGCTAACCTAAGTTAAAATGAAATTTTATTTCAATTAACCAAAGTTCGTTGCAAGTTACAAGATATTGATTTTTTTAAGGATACTCTATGCCACCTGGTGATAGTGGCCAAGTTGAAGACATTATAAGTGACACGAAGTGAATTGATTACCATAAAAAATGCACGACTTCAATGATTAGAGCAATGAGGTAAGTAAAAGGTCAAAGAATAACTTTTGTTCACGAACGACTTTTAAATTCGTCTTCGAACTATAGATTTAGTTCCTATATTTTTAAATTCGTAACAATTATAATTAATATTTAATTTTTTTATTGTTTTGATTTTCCTATTAAATTCTACAAAAGATATCAGCATAGAAACGTGAGAATTGTATGAGTTTTTAATTAATTTAAAACAAAGTAGGACAAATTATAATGTAATGAATTATTACAGGAATGGTGCTGATGTGAGAGGGTATTTTGTATGGTCTTTACTGGACAATTTTGAATGGAAAGAGGGGTACGCCGCAAGGTTTGGGCTTTTGTATGTGGACCTACACACACTTGAGCGACGCCCCAAAGTCTCGGCCTTTTGGTTTGCATCTTTCCTCGGCCGCAACCCACGAGAACTAATTGCCAAATCTTCATCCTTCCAAAATACCGATGTCTCTCATTCCCTCATGGATGCTTAAGGCCTAAGGAACTGCTTAATTTATGAGAATTTTAGGGGTTGTTTGAATTCTGAGTTGATATCTCTCATTCAGAGTCTGTGATCGAAAAATTTATATGTTTGGAGAGTTTATATATATGTATTTAAAGGTAAATAGTTGTTTCATCGGAGTTCATATGTATGTATTTAGAGTGTAAGATTGAGTTCATATACCAGAATTATTGATGGTTTTTTTCACCTCTTCCTAATCCGATTTTAGGTTAACTGTTTTTGTTCTAAAACTTTTTTTCAATAATTCTATCAATTTTTGTTAATAAAATATGAATTGTAATTTTTTAAAGGTTTTTTTTTTAATTTTTTTATTATTATTTCTTTTTCACAATAAACAAGAACAACAATTAACGAACATACATTTTTCTGCAAGAATGTAGTTAAATAAAATGGAAAATCAAAGAGAGATCAAAAAAATTATTCTAAATTTTTCTCCACGAATTTTCTCATCATATTCTTCTTCTTTATGTAGTTGCTCTGTGTTTTCTCTTTGTTATTAATTATTTTAATAAAATCCCCTCCTTCCTAGCAACCAACGCAACAGCACCACTTTTTTCTCAACCATTCCACTTTCAATTCCCCCAAATTTGGAGAATTATGAAATAACAAATCTTCATTTTTCATCATTGCTGGCGAGAAAATGCTCTTGAAAATAAATCTCTATTTTATGATTTTTTTTTTGTTATTTCTTAATTTTCTTTTTGTTTGTTGTTTCTTAACTTTTAGTTATTTCACCATTCTACTGCATACATACGTTTCTCAATTCTTAACAATTATTTGATATGTAAATTTCTTTTACATCTACCAATTGCACTTAAATAGACAAAATATATTTGTTTATGTACAATCAACAACCATACAATAGATTAACAATCATAGAATGTATAAGTTGAACGTGCACAAAAAAATAAAGACCGAAATTGGTCATTAGAATTGGTAAAAGCGGAGGAGGTTGTCGAAACCTAAAATTGGTTATCAGAGTTATCGTCAAAGATGAATGTCGACAACAGTAATGGTCACTCGAATTGTCATCGAAGTGATTCTTGGAGCTCGATATTGGTTGTCACAATTGGTAATCAGAGATGTCATTACAGTCATTGCGAAGCCCCATAATTGATCGAAGGAATTGGTCATTGAAGTTGTCATCGAAGTGATTGTTAGAGCTTAAAATTGGTCATTATAGTGATTTTCGGAGCCCAAAACTGGTCGTCAAAGTGATTGTCAAAGGTGAAAAAATGATAATCGGAGTTGTCATTAGTTTCATTGTAGAAGCTTGGAATTGTTCGTTGAAGTTGGTTGTCGAAGTTTTTGTTAGAGTTGGGTATGTAAAAGTGGTCGTAGAGTTGATTTCTGAAGTTTGGCAATGATACTTGTCAACAGTAGCCAATGAATGGAGTATTGAAAATATTAAAAGAAGGGATAGTTTAGTGAGTTGAACTGAGTTGGTAAAATATATTCATAGCTCTTTGGAAAAGCTTTCTTTCTTAGCCTAATTCGTGTTTGTTCCAAGATTTTATCAGGTTATTTATTGGTTTTAAAAGCCATGAACGTTAAGGTAGCGAACTAGCCATTGAAGTTGAAGTGAGATAAAAACAAGGCACAAGGAAGCTCTGGATGCTATAACCAAACAAAAGGAAGAAGAATAAAAATTTAAACTTGGCTGATCACAGCTAGTTGAAGGCAGTATGTCACACCCTTCCCTGCAAACATCCTTTCTTGTCTTGAGAGACGTGGCGTGACTTCAGCATTTTTTACCGTTAAAAGCCAAAACACTCATTTTGATGTCCTTAAGCTTTGCATAATCGCCCAGTCTTTTTAACTTAACTTAAGAAATCATACTTTAGGCGATATAAACAACTTAACAAATAGAAATAAAACAACTAAAACTTTATTAATCTTTGTCCAAAAGCTTACAACAACTTTACATACATACACATAAAAACAAAAAATTTAAACTTAAGCTCAAATGCCTTGGCAACCTTCTTGCTTAGCAATCCCTTCAAACCTTCCTTACTTGGCTTGAACGTCTGCTTCCTGGAAGATGAGTTTTAAAAATATGTCTACAGGGCTTAGTAAGGTTTAAATAAATCCTTTTCATAAATACCTTCTATAAACATCATTTCGCCAAACATATCAAAACATATAAATTCATCTTTACATAAAACATAACAATTTCATATATAAACATTTCATTTTGCATAACACCCATTACTTATCAACATTCTTTTCGCCAAGTAATGTTGATAACGATGAATTTATGTTTGTAAAGATGAATTTATATGTTGGGAAAAATGATGTTCATAAAAGGTATTTGTGAAAAGGATTTATTAAAACCTCATTAAGTCTGTAGACTTATATTTTCAAAACTTATCTTCTAAGAAGCAGAAGTTAAAGCCAAGTAAGGAAGGTTGGAAAGGTTTTCTAGGCAAGAAGAATGCCAAGGCGTTTTAGCTTAAGTTTAAATTTTTATATATATATATATATATATGTAATGCTGTTATAAGCTTTTGGATAAAGATTAATAAAGGTTGAGTTGGTTTTCTTTTTTTTTTTTTTTTTTTGTTAAGTTGTTTATATCGCCTAAAGTATGATTTCTTAACTTAAGTTAAAGAGACTAGGCGATTAAGCAAAGGTTAAGAACTTCAAAATAAGTGTTTTAGCATTTAATGCATAAAAGATACTCAAGTCACACTGCGTCTGTGGGGTAGGGTTTGATAGCTATCTTGAAGGGATAAAAACCCTATGGCAGCAAAAGAATTTAAAGAACCGTTACTCAAATTAATTTGGAAATCTTAAAATATCAGTACATTGGCAAAATTTAGAATCAAAATTCTAAATAAAAAAACTAAGCATGCTTTTAATTTACAAGATACAAAGAACTTACTTTCGATGAAGTCTCTGAATGTACAAACCACCGAATTGGGGATCCCACTCGTCCAAAACCTTCCTATCCTTCTGGGATGAGATTGGTTTGTGGGAACCAATTGGAATGAAAAAAAGTTTACATAGTTGAGAGAAACTCTTTTCTTTTTGCAGCGCAAAAACCTTGGCTTTCTTTTCTTGACTAATTCGTTAAAAAAAATAAAATCTGTTTTCTTCAAAATATTTATAACTCTCTTTCCTTCTTGGAATATAAAAAGGAGTAGGAGAGAATCATGAAATTCTATTATCAAATCTACTAATTAGTTAATAATTAATCAGTTAGTTAATAATTAATTAAATCATATTTAATTAATATTTCATTCAAATCTTATTTGAATGAATATCTTTCCAATATC
>JBBPDI010067955.1:0-18067 GCA_037974545.1 Cucumis variabilis
AACACTCATCTACTCACCCTAAAGTAGGAATGAGTGAATTTCATTTTGTGTAATTATGTTCCCAACTCTCCACTCAGTCTTGTCCCCAAAATGATAAGCTTATTGAGTTGGCGATCTAGCCACTCTCACCTGTACAAATCAAAAGATAGTCTCTCGCGAACAGAAGTTCATAACACACTCAGGATTAATACTAAGTTACCTAGGTCATCCTAGTGAAATAAAAATCTAACTAGTTAACGGAGTTACATCTATTGATTACTATTTTGCGGTCCGATCTTATGCAAACTCATTGCATAGGATACCCTCACTCATATGTCAACAACATGAACACGTTGGATCATTGTGTTTGTATTAAATACAAAGTGAGCTGTATCCATAGATCAGAATAAGGTACCTAACCTTATCCCTATACTATAGACCCTTTAAGCTGATCTCGAACATTGATCCCTATATGTCCCTACATACTGTTCAAGATTCATTAAATAACTTAAGATGTTAGTTTATTGGATTTGGGTTATTAAGATAAAACTAATATTATAATCTATAACAATTATTACAATAATAACACTTTATTAATAACGGTCAATAGATTATATTTACAATCTACGAGTTTTAGGATATAAATCCCAACATTTATAATGTATAACGTGGTAGATTGCCCTCTAAACTAGTGGTTTTCACCCCGATGTCCTAATTTGGTAATTCAATATAAAAGTTCTCTTCTTGCCTCATACATTCATCATCTTTAAGAATGGAGTCTTTGGCGGTCAAATTAGGTCTTTGAGTTTGATTCTGAATTAGGTCTAACGGAGTGGATTTGGGGTGATGGCTGGTTTTGTGATTCGAAGATTATCTTCTTTCTAGAATCTTCAGGGTTGGATTTCTGTGAGGAAGTTCTTGAAGTTTCCTTGAAAGTTTGGGCCATTTAGGGGGTTTTATGAGATGTACCGACCATTTGAAAGTGAAGGATGACTGAAGGTTAGAAGTTTTCAGGTGAAAAGTAAGGTTTAGAGAAGGAAATGAATTTTTTAGCGTAAGGAGTCTAATGAATGTGTAAAAAGGAAGAAAAACGGGTGTGCTCATATTTATACACACCGAGGTAATCGTTACGACTGTTTTTGCATTTAATGCATCTGACAAAAGGTCGACATGTCCCTTCAAAACCCTACACGACCATTCATGTTAAAAAAAGCTTCAATTCCCTTATGCTAATTTCCTAGTGACTCATATTTGAATTCTAACTTTTGTCGCCTAAATTCTATTGCATAAGATTCATGAGTTTTCCCATAAACTCAAGTGTTTTAACTGTCCCAGATTACAAAACAATAAAGAAATGCGATAAAGAATGCAATATAAATGATAGTAAAGCAAACAATAATGTGAATGTGATGCAGAAAACAATGTGTTCTGCATCAATGATATCATCTTGTTGAAAGATACAAAATGCATTGATGCGTTTTAAAGGTAAGCATTAAGAGACAATTTATAATAAACCCACAGAAAATTTATTACACTGTTCTCCTTCAAGATATGCATTGAGTCGTTGTCCATTTATCTTAAACACATTTGTTTCGTCCAACGAAGCAATTTCTATAGCACCAAGTGAAAAGATCTTGTAACACCCTAAATTTTGAGGTATTTTTCTCAACTTAATTTTCAAATTTTATTAAGATTTTAAGGATTTTGGTTGTGTTTTTGGAGTTTGGTGAGAAGAGAGGGGGTCTTTATTAGAAAGGAAAATAAAAAAAGGAAATGAAAAGGGAAATAATAATGGTTATAATAATAATATTATTATTACTATTAATTTATTTTTATAATTTTAGATCTCGATTTGCGTGCATTCCTTCTCCTTCTTCTTCTTCCTCATGCCCTAGCCGCCCACTACAAACCTTACCACTAGCCGTCCTCTATTTTTTATTCTTTTTTTCTTCTTTTTCGTTCACCTACGATTGCCTACCATCTCTGTGTTCTGTTGAAGTTGAAACCCAGTCAAAACGTTCAGTTTCGTTTGTGTCTGTGTCTTCATTCATGAAGCATTGCCGCCATCTGCCACTGATCTCTGCCATCTATCCCAAGCCATCGTGTCATCGTTAACCGAGTGCTCATTATCTCATTAAGTCGTAGCCTTCGCGTCGTGCCATTCGGATCTGAACCAAGCAACCCATTTTGGCTCCATTTTTTCTCCGTCCATGAAGCTTCAGGCGCTGCTGCTGAGTGTCGTGCTGATCAATCCTTCATCGAAACATCTCGCTTTGTTTTGCTTGTCGTTGTTAGTTCATTTTGTGCGTTGTTGCTTCTGCCTTGCCATTAACCATTGGGTTTTTGTTTGGTAAGAATTTAATTATGGATTTTATGGTTTTGTTGTGTAATTACGTTGGGTGTAATGTTGGATTAATGAGTTGGTTGATATTGTTTCTTAAAGGTACTGTTGGAGGATATCAATCAAAACCTTGATTTTCCAATAGGTTTGAGTTAGGTTCAATTCCCCATTTGACTTAGATAAGTTGTGAGCATTCAAGTGAATTAAATGGATCTTATTGTTGGAGAAAGTATTGAGTTTCTATAAAGTCCAATGAAACAAACCTAAACACAAATTTGTGTTTAGGTTTGTTTCATTGGACTTTAGTTCAATCAAGAACCTTAGGTAACCTTAAGGTAAGAGATTTTCTACTATTGATCTCTATATCAAGTTGCTAAGTATTGACTGAATTGAGAATGTTGAACTGACTGAAATTAGATAGAATGTTTTGATAGTTTGCTGTTGACCGATTGAATTGTCTTAACTGAGGTGGGTGACGCTTATGCGTAAGTTCGATTTATTTTTATGAATCGTTACGCTAATGATTGATTATGTACTAGTATGGGTAATTTGACTGTTTATGTGTTGGACTGAAATGATGATAGTAGATTGGACTGTATTTTGAGTTAACTGTTTAAATTGTTAAAATAGACCAAGGGATTATTTCTAGCTTTATCTATGGGGTTAGTGTACCTTGCAGGTGTCCTACGAGATCACCATCTGTTGTGCTTCCTTCGGGAGCACTAGACTGATATGTACATCCTTCGAGGGCACCAGACTGATTATATGCATCCTATGGGATCACTAGACTGTTATGATATATGGTACCTCCTAATAGAAAGTTAGCAATTTTACCTCTAACAGGACCAGTAGTGGGTCTTTCACTAGGTATAATTTTATACTCACTCTTTTCATGCTTAACTTTTCAGGCAAGGGTAACACGAGAGTTAAACTGGCAAGGAACAAGAAGGATTCAAGATTGCCATATGGAAACCCCCTTTCATAATGCTTCCGCTTAACGTCTTTTACTGTTTTTATTAAATTTTGAAGATTTAAAATGAGGTTCATGTCCAGAATAGTTTGTTTCTAAGTGAATTAATGAACGATACTTTTAAACGTTTATTTTGTTTTAAATAGGGCCCAAATAAAGTTTCTTTGATAATTATTGTCTCGAATAAATTTTTGTATTTTGTCTCAACCAAAGTATCTTTATTTTAAAATAATGTCTTCGACTTAATCTGAAAAGTTGGGTTGTTACAGATTTGCTTAACCAAAAATGGTCCATACCATTGCGAACGGAGCTTACACAAAAACAATCATAGACGTGAATTGAATAACAATACCTTTTGTCCAACGTTGAGTTTGCGTTTACGGATGTGGTTATCATGCCATTCCTTAGTCTTTGCTTTGTAAATCTTGGCATTTTCATACGCTTGATAACACCATTCTTGAAGTTCGTGCAATTGTAGTAACCTTGCTTTTCTGTGGCGTGATGGTCAAAGTTTAATTTTTTGCATGCCCATAATGCCTTGTGTTCTAACTCTAGCGGTAAGTGGCAAGCTTTCTCGAAAACTATTGTGTAAGGGGACATCCCAATTGGTGTCTTGTACGCGGTGCGATATGCTTAAAGCATAGAGTCCAAGTGATCTACTTAATCCTTGCGAGAATGATTTACCACTTTTTCCAAGATCTTCTTAATTTTCCTGTTGGATACTTCTGCTTGATCGTTTGTTTGTGGATGATAGGCAGTGACTATCTTATGCGTTATGTTGTACTTTGCAAGTAGCTTAGTGATGATGTGGTCAACGAAATGGGATCCTTCATCGTTGATAATTGCTCTAAGGATCCCAAAACGCGCGAAGATGTTCTTTTTTAGGAATTTACTCACTGTAACTGCATCATTCTTAACGCAGGAGATTGCTTCAACCCACTTAGAGAAATAGTCTACAGCTAACAAAATGTATACATCATTCCCATATTGAGAAAATGGTCCCATAAAATCTATTCGCTACACATCAAAGAGTTCAATCTCTAAGATGGGTTGCTGAGGCAATTCGTCACGGCGAGATAGATCTTCCATCCTCTCACACCTGTGGCATTTGACCACAAACTTCCTCGCATCTTGGAAAAGAGTAGGCCAGAAATACCTACTCTACAACACTTTTATGGCTGTCTTTTGCCACTAAAATGTCTCTATATGGTGCTTTGTGACATTTGGTTAGTATGTTAGTTATTTCGCATTCAGGGACACACCGCTTTATAGATGATCTGGGCTCAATTTGTACAGGAAAGGTTCATCCTACCTATAAAAGTGGCACTCATAAAATAACTTCTTTCGTTGCTGGCTGTTGAAATCTTTCGACCAAATCTTACAAACAAGATAGTTGACTTTGTTTGCATACCAAAGTTCTTTTACCTCAACGCTAAAGAGCTGCTCATCTGGAAATCTTTCTTCAATATCTTTTTCTCATATTGAAATTCGACATTTCAAAGCACGACAAGTGATTCGATACTTGGTTCTCGGTGCCTTTGCGGTCTATGATCTCCAAATCAAACTCTTGGAGTAATAAAATTCATCTTATCAACCGTGGTTTAGCATCCTTTTTCGCCACGAGATATCTGATCATAGAATGATCAGAATGCACCATAACTTTGGAGCCAAGAATATAACTCTTCAATTTTTCTATAGCAAAGACTATCGCTAACAATTCCTCGGTGGTGGTATAATTTTCTCCTGCTTCATTGAGAACTTTGTTAGTATAGTATATTGGATGAATCACCTTGTTCTTCTTTTGTCCAATATAGCCCTTACCATTACATCACTCGCGTCACATATGAGCTCCAATAGTAGGGCCCAATCTAGTGTGATGAGGATAAACACTGAGGTTAGCGCGTCTTTGATAGCGTGAAATGCTTGGTTACACTTTTCATCGAAAATAAAGGGTTGATCGATGCATAATAAATTGCTCAATGGTTTGGTAATCTGAAAAAAGTCCACGAATAAATCTTCTATAAAACCCAGCGTGACCCAGAAAGCTTCTCATTGGTTTAACATCACAAGATGACAGCAACTTGCTAACTAGATCAATCTTCGTGGGGTCTACTTCTAGTCCCGCATTGGAGGCTTTTGTGCCTAAGTACGATTCCTTCTTTTACCATGAAGTGACACTTCTCTCACTTTAACACAAGTTGTGCCTCTTCGCACTTCTGGAGTACTTTATCCAAATTGTTTAGACATTTCTTGAAGGATTCGCCAAATACCAAAAAATCATCCATGAGTATCTCAATTGATTTCTCCATGAAATATGAGAAAACAACCATCATGCACCTTTGAAATGTTCCTGGTGTGTTACATAGACCAAATGGCATCCTGTGAAATGCAAATGTGCCAAAAGAACATGTAAACGTTGTCTTTTGTTGGTTTTCAAGTGCTATTGTGATCTGGTTATAACCAAAATAACCATTCAGAAAACAATAATATTCTTTTCCTACAAGCCTATCTAGCATCTGGTCAATGAAAGGTAAGGGAAAGTGGTCTTTCTTGGTGGCCGCATTAAGCTTGTAACCTATACAAATTCTCCACCCTGTGACTGTTTGTTGGGATTAATTCTTTTCGATCATTTTTCACAACAGTCATCCCACCTTTGTTAAGGACACACTGGATTGGGTTGACCCATTCATTGTCTGTGATAGGATAAATGACTTCTGCATCAAGCCATTTAATAATTTCCTTTTTGACCACCTCCTTCATTGCAGGGTTTAATCTTCTCTAGAATTGAATGGTACCTGCATGTGCTTCTTCTAACCAGATCTTATGCATACAATAAGATGAACTTATGCCTTAAATATCAGCAAGGGTCCATCATATCCCCTTCTTGTGGCGTTTTAGATGTTCAATAATTCCTTTTTTTCAGCCTCACTCAGCTATGCTGAGATAATGATAGGTAGAGTGTCATTTTCTCCTAAAAATGCATACTTTAGATGATGAGACAATGATTTGAGCTCTAGCTCTGGTGGTTCGTTAATTGATGGCATTGTTCCTTTATCACCTTTGTTTTCCTAGTCCAAAGGTTTACACTCCTACTCGCCAGTTATGACATTCACTTTTCCAAGCAACTTTAACTCGTCTTCAAAGAATTCTTTAATGTTAAATAGATCTCAACACACTTCTTCTTCGCAATAGTCCTAACCAAGGACTTCTATTGCTCTGTAGTTCTCATCATCAGTGGAAAATTTCATCGCATTAGAGACATTAAATTTATTTTTTATTGTTCAAACAAATGGTCAATTCCCCTTGGTGGAAATCTGTAAAGGCACGACCAGTTGATAGAAAAGGCTGCCTCAAAATGATTGGGACCTCTCGATCGACTTCGTAATCTAGAACTACCAAATCTGCAGGGAACAAGAATTTGTCCACTTTTACCAAAACATCTTCAATTTTACCCTCAGGCTTGGCTATGGATCTATCTACGAATTGGAGTCTCAGTTGCGTTGGTTGTACTTCTCCTAACTTTAGTTTCTTGAAGATATATAAAAATAGGCTTCAAGTTGATAATTTTTTCAAGGTCGCATAATGCACGACCTAAATTCATTTTGCCTATTGGGTAGGGAACAATGAAGCTTCCAGAATGCTCCATTCTTACTTGTTTCTTGCATTAGAGCAATTATTTCTAAATCATTGGTCTTGCACTTCTTTGCCAAGATATCCTTTAGAAACCTAATATAGGTTAGCATTTGCTCTAATGCCTCCACAAACGGGATATTGATGTGCAACTGCTTAAAACATCTAGAAACTTGTTAAATTGTTGTTCGTTGCCTTTCTTCCTTAGGTGACCAGGAAATTGAGGGGGCAGTAAGGGATTGGAGCTCTTCGCCTGGTTAGACGCTTCGCCATGTTGATCTCCTCACCTCGTATGCTCTATTTCCTCGTTCAACACATTTTTATTCTGCAAGGAAGAATTGTCATTAGTTAAAGAGAATTTTAAGAGATGAAAATTATTACTTGAGCTCCTAATCTTGACAGCTAATGTAGAAGTAGGATTTCTATGTTCAGACTCTTGTTCGCGGATGGACAAGTTCCTTCTGCTTCGTAGTGTCACTGCCTGACACTTTTCTTTCCCTAAGCTCCCTCCCTGAATTGGTATTTCTGTGTTGCTGAGAAGGTTTCTTATCTGGTGTTCGGAGATGTCACTAGCTATTTGCCCCATTTGTAATGCCAAATTTTTAATGGATGTGGCTTGACTTTGCAGAAGGGCATTGTTAGGAATGTTATTGTGGCCATGGCGCTTAGCTAGTTGATGTGGTCTCTCGAGATACTGTCTTTGGAGATAGCCAAGTGCTTTACCTTTGTAATTCAGTTGATCACTTTGTCACTATTACACGTTTGTCCCTGACCTCTCCAACTGAAATTGGGATGGTCTCTCCATCTGGCATTGTATATGTTAGAGTATGGGTCATTTTTCATGTATGCGATGGTTTCTGGGTTCATAGGGCATGCGTCAACACCGTGAGGCCCATCGCAACCTACACAACTCAACTTGGCTACCTGTTGCAATATTTGAAAAGAACTTCCTGCAACATTAACCTACGATAGAGCCATGGGCTGTAAAAGCTTGTTTATTTTAGTGACTTGGCCTTGTAATACTACCATAGCATTCCTGTCAGGTCCTTCTATTCTACCTCTCTCTCTTTTACTTCCCATTTTATTGTTTGGTGAGTAGAAGTCATCATCCCTCCACTCTTGACTATTGCTGGCCATTGCGTCCAACGTCATTTTAATCTGGTTGTAGGATGATCGAAGCATCCCACCTGTGAACACAATGTCTTCTGATTGCTATGTGTCCCTACTTAACCTGAAATAGAATTGTTCCATCAAAACACATCCAGGGATGCTATGATAAGGGCATCCCTTGATCATTTTCTTAAACCTTCTCCACGCGTCAATTAAGTTTTTGCTATCCCTTCGCTCGAAGGTCATTAGGTCTTTCCTTTTTCTTGCATTCTCAATGGATGGGAAGAATTTTTTCATGAACTTTTCAATCAGACTATCCCAAGTTGTGATTTTCCCTTCTTCTAGAGAGTTTTTCCATTGCTTGGCTTCATTGCGTAAAGTGAGCGGGAATAATGCTAGACGTAGCTCATTGTGTGATATACCCGATATATTAAAAGATGCATAGATGGCATAGAAAACTATGGATATGCTCGTGAGGATCCTTACATGTGTGTCCTCTAACTTGCCCAGCATTTTGAATCATTTGAAGCATCACAGGCTTGATCTCAAATTGTGAAATTTTGCCAAATACTAGAGATGCTATGCCTGAGTTGAAACTGTGCAAGCTTGGTGATGCATATGACCTGATAGGACGGTCCAAATCATGGGCAAGGTAAGCAGGGTTCTGATCTGGGGCCTCTTGCATGTTGGCAAGATTATTGTTTGGATTTTCCATGTTTATTTGATTATGTCTCTGCTGTTGTTTATGATTCCTCCGAAATACTCGCTCAATTTAAGGGTTAAACTGGAATTCAGATTGTCTGCCTGCACTCATAAACTTGTTTGCAGTCCTTTTAGCTAAGGCACACGATTTAGTTGAAATTGAACTTCTATATAATTTAGCACACAAATTAGATAAGTAGGAAGAGCTTTATACCCAGCAACGACGCCAAAAATTTGGTTGATTCGTAGATTGTCAGTACTAACTCTAAAGGTAACAACTACCAGATGGAAAACTAGAATTATGCGATAAAATGTGCATTGCCAGTCATGTGTTGTTATTCATGATAATAAAACAATATCATGCAAGTTTTTCGCTCTATCGTCCAAGTATAAGCGAAGAGATGTTACCCGATGAGTCTAGGGTCAAACACAGGGAATTTCAAGTTCCTAACTAACCTAATTGCTTTTAAAATCATGCAATATAAACTGTGTAATAAAACATATGAATGATGTATGAATAATCCTAACTATTTACACTACGGTACTTGCCGGTGCAAGGTGAGCATTGTAGAATGGCATGGTGAAAAATGTTCTTCAACATAGGCAAGGTGGAAAAAGGAAATGTAATTACTAGATAGGCTAACTGATGCTTTGGTACATAGAAGAGATATAAGCAATTATTAATCGTAAATTAAGGCGAACACCTCCCAGTGTTATAACATACTAGCTCGCCTCTTGTGATGCAAATACACAGGTTAAATGATGCGTTATATCTAATTATCTTGAATGTAGTGATAGTAGCTATTCCTCAATTAAGGTATACACCTTTTAGTGCTTTTCACCACACATGTTGACCTCTTAGTACTGTATGACAAGGACGAGCTTAGTGGCAAAAATGCATTGCTGCATTTTCTTTGCCACTTACTCAGCTAAGAGTGGTTTCACCTATTTGGTGATGACGACATCTAACTTTGTTCTTCTTCCAAATGAATATTGTTAAGATACTTAAATATAATTGAGCAAAATTATTACTACACTTAATATAACTTTCTAAGTAATGAAGATCTCATTCAATGCTGTCTAACTACTCTATCATACATATATGTGAAATAGACAAGAAAGATGAGGGAGTGGAAGAAGAAATGCATTGCTTTCATATACAATATTTTAAACCTTCCGGCCATAACATCCTGTTTACAAAGCATTACAATATAAAAGCACAAAAATGGAAATACAATAGAGATGTAACGTTGCAGAGTTTGATCTCTCATTCTCTTTAGCTCTGATTTCTTCCAATATGTGAAGGGATTAATGGAAATGGTGAATATCAATCTCTCTTTATTTTGCTTAGAGCTCTCACCTAAAGCTCAAGGTATAAAGAAAAAGGAGAATGTAAAGAACTTGTTTTTTCGACTAAATGTGCACACCCTAAAAAGGGGGAAAAACTCTGTTTATATACTCAAAGTGGTGCCAATAAGTCGGCATGTGCCATTAAAGCGTTTGAAAAGTCGTAGTTAGTTTGCACCACTTGCCTCAGTTGTCCTTTCTTGACATTCCTACCAACCATTTTTGTTTGTTAGTGACTTGATTGCCTAACATCAGTTTCTCGCATTGTAGAGGTTGACGGAATTTCCTCGCACACCATGTCTTCTTTGTTGGGCTTCATTCTTCTTTGTTTAATAATCTGCAATAAGAACACTAAAAGAGGATAAAATAGGCATGAAGTTCTTTTGCAGTAAACTTTTCATAGAGTAGTTAAATTGCCTACTTATTCTCTCTATTTTCTTCTATTTTCATGTGGTACGCCTTTATTATTTTACTTAGGAAGCTATAATAACTTATATTTCTACAAGTTATCAATGCTCCACATGCTCAGCCTCCGTCTTGAAGTTTAATCAAGATTGAAGAGATAAAAACCCTAAGCAACAGAAGATTTTTTAAAACTATGCCTCAATTTAATTTGGGAATCCCAAAATACCAAGACATTCACAATATTTAAAAACAAAATCCTAAAAATCTAAGCATGCTTTTAAATTAAAAGATACAGAGAATGAAAAACTCACGTAGTTTGACACCTCTGAATCTACTAAAATTCTAAATTGAGGACACCACCTGTTGAAGACCTTCTTATCCTCTAGGATGAGATTGGTTTGTGGGAACCAATTGGAATTGAAAAAGGTTTTGAGAGAAACTATTTGCAGAGAGGTAAAAGCATAGGTTTTTAAAAAACTATTTTCTTCTGCGTTTTTATAACTCCCTTTCCTTTCGGAAGTAGAAGAGAATCATGAGATTCTATTAATTTAAAAACCCTATTTATGGTCCAACCAATAAACATAAACCCATCTCATGCCATAGAAAGGGTAGGGCCCTTTGCTCAAGTCCTAGAGACACCATTTGAGGGAACACTCATCTACGTATCCTAAAGTTGGGAATGAGTGAATTCCATCTTGTGATTATATTCCTAGCTCCTCACTTGGTCTTGTCCCAAAAATAATAAGCATATTGAGTCAGAAATTTGGCCACTCTCACCCATACAAATCAAAGGATAATCCCTAGCGAACCGGAGTTCATAATACACTTAGGATTAAGACTAAGTTAACTAGGTCATCCTAATAAAATAGAAATCGAAGTAGTTAATGGAGTTACATCTAGTGGTTACTATTTCGTGGTCCAGTCTTATGCAAACTCATTGTATATGATACTCTCACTCGTATGTCATCTACATGAACAAATTTGATCATGCATTTATATCAAATACAAAGTGAGGCGTATTGATAGTGTTACGAGGATAAGGTATGTAGCTTTATCCCTATATTATAGACCCTTTAAACTGCTTTGGAATATTGATCCATGTATGCTTCTACATACTGTTCAAGACTCATTAAACAGCTTAGAATGTTAGTTTATTAGATTTAGGTTATTAAGACGAAGCTAATAATATAATCAATAATGCTTATTGGAATAAAAATAATAACATTTTATTAATAAATAACGGTCAATGAATTATATTTACTACCTACGAGGTTTAGGATATAAAACCCAACACATCTAGTTTAATACAGGCAAAGTCATGTGCATATTCATAATCATGTATCATAAAAACGTACTTAGTGAATGACGAAGGATTATAATTGCCATATGGACAAAAACCAACGATTTACATTGTAAGCCTGTCTACAAAACCTAAAAACTTGGCTCTGATGCCATCTGTAATGCCCCAGGCCTAAGATTCCAAATTCTGAATTTGAATCTCCGATATTTTCCTGCATCTCTTGCAACCTGACAATATCATCCTTACTTGTCTTAAAGGCTTATTAGAGTGAAAGTTCTCTCCGCAAACCAACACGAGTTCTTTCAGCATGCATTGTCTTCACTCACATGCATCCTGAAAAAATTTCAAGAGGTCACCCAACATAGAATTGCTTCAAGCTAAGGATGTTTAGGTTTGAAGTTTCTGTGATGAAGCCACTGAAAAGGAATGTGCACCTTATTGGTATATGTATTAGCTTTTAACTCTTTTAAGTCTTTCTTAACCTTACTTTTCATGTCCTCAGAATCCCTTTCATTTAAATGTGATATTAGTTCATTTAGGTCTCACTCTTAAACTCGGAGAGTTACATCAATTATAGGGAGACTATATCTTATTATTTATTAGAGAGATCCATGGTACTTAAGGAGTTAGATATAACTACATAGGCAAAACTATAATTTTTGGCCTAGTTGTACTTACAACAAATTGTCAGTAAGAAGAGTGCATCTATTAGTGTTTTGTAGAATGACTGATAGTTAATGAATGAAGATTAATTTAATTAAAAAGTTTAATCAATTAAGCTTATATAATTGGAGCTTTAGTCTGTAGGTACATAAGGTCCTCTTGTTAGCTCAATAAGGATAAATGAGAATTAAATTTATTTTGGTTTAATTTGAATTATTCAAATTGATTAAACGCAAAAATTTGTATATAATATAATTAATATATTTATTTGATACATTATAATATAAAGTTTTTATGAGAGAAATTAATATTTGAATATAATTCAAATAATAATAATAATATGAATAAGGTACGTAAATAAACTATATGTTAAATTAATATGCATTTGATTCATAATAGAACTATAAGTCATATGAAAAAACTAAACTATTGGTAAGATTCTATATGATATAATATAAAGTTTATACTATTATGCGATATAATATAGTTCAGATTTATATTAATTTTGATATAAATTTAATTAATAATGGGAGTTATTCTATGTTGCGGGAGGGAGGGAGTTATTCTATGTGAATGATTTTTCACATCTCTCTACTTTTTTCACGTTCTCTCTACTTTGCAAATCTCTTAAAAAAATTTCCTTCACCAAATCAATTTCACAGACGCCCACAACTTTCTGGGTGATTTTTATCTTGAGAATAACAAGGAAGACTTTGTGGTGTTCTTGAGAGGAATCTACAGAAGATAGATTTTTGTTTTTTTTTCTCCTTTCCTCCTTAGGAAAGAATGTTGAGTTTTAATTTTTTGTTTTCTCTGAATTTTGTGGTATTCCAAGTTGAATTCCATTTGCACGACATTCATACACTTCAGCTATGAGAATTCCTTCACTTGTACTAAATCGATCTAAACAATTGTGTACCAATATCTAAACAATCTTGGTACATGATCTTGTACCAAAATTGTCTTCATATTGGTACACGGAACGTTTAGATTTGTAGTGAGAAAATAAGAAGAAAGAAGAAGAGGAAGAACACAATACTTTATAATGAAAAAAGAATAAGGAGATGACGTCAAAGATGAGAGTTGACAAAGGAAGAAATTTTGGCAAGAAGATGAAGAAATCGCGAACAAGAAGACATGGGAATATGAAAAAAGAGAAGTACTAATATGAAGAAGATGAACAAACATTCAATGCGAAATTCAAAACCAACAAGTACAAATCTAGAATTCATGAAAATACAATAGTGGCTTCATGTACTTTTATTTTTTGTTACACGAGTTGTAAATATTTTTAGGTTTTGTTCTATATATGTAAATTAGTCGTCTATTTTATATATTTTAAGAAGAAGAAAAAAGAAAGAAAGAAAAGAATGAAGGAGATGCATACCTGGAGTTTGTAAGATGAAGAATGAAATTGGAATAAGAGATGATAAAGGAGAAGACAAAGAAATTGACCAATCACAAGAAATTAGTAGCATGAATTCAAAAATGAGAAAGGATAATTTTGGAAATGACAAAAAAAATTAAAATGAATAAGATTAAGATTCATAAATAAACAAAAATATTATATGAAAAAGATTAATATAATTTATTTGCACCAAATGACAAAAATATTTAGAAAAAACAGCCAATGACACTTATTTTTTGCATATTGTGAATATGGCAAAATTAGCAATATTAGACGGCTATCAGATGATAATCATAGGGCTATTGGAGGATTATCAGATGGTAATCATAGAGTTATCGACTTTTAAATTTGCTAATTTTGTAATTTAGAAAATGTAGTAACATGGACCCTATTATCCTAACTTTTTTTTGCTATTTTTGCAAGCTCTCCTTTTTATATTGTTGAATTTAAGCTTTTTTTTTCTCGTAAATATTTTAATATTTTTTCTATTTATGATAATTACCCTATTTCTTATTTCAAGTTAATTTACAATGGACGTGTGATATTTTTTAAACAATTTTAAAGGTAATATATGGATTAATAAAATTAAAATATCATGGGAATACAAAATTAAACAAAAAAACTTTTCTTATTTTAATTTTAGATGATTTTTAATGGAAACAATCATTGGGAAATTTTTATTTTAAAAGAATTGTGAAAATTGTGGCTGTTCCACGAGATTTCAGAGGAAATGTAATTCGTGAAATTGAATTTTGTATATTAATTTATATGGTGTTGTGGATACAACCTCTAATATTTACTCTTTTGATGCTTTCTCTCAAATACAAATTAAGACTTAACACTTTTTGATTTTCAGTTTTCAGAATGTTGTAATTGCAAGTCTATTTGAGCTTCAATCTTCTAAAATTGAAGGAATGTTTGATGTTCCTAGTCTTCAATCTTTTAAAAGATGTTGATCTCGAAGTTGATAAAAATTTGCACATCTTGAGAGTTTTTTAGAAGTTTAAGTCTTCAAATCTTGAGTTTCAATTCTTCAAAGCTTCAATTCTTCCTTCAACCAAAGATTTTCAAATGAATGGCAAAGATCTCTATTTATAGAGAAATTTCATGGGCTTTAAGTGGGCTTGAGCCCATTTTCTTGTTGGGCTTGGACTTGGACCCATTTGCCTATTGGACTTGGACCCATTTGCCTATTGGACTTGGACCCATTTTCTTGGTAGGCTCGGGTCTCTCTTGTTTGGCCCAATTTTTCATCAAGGACTTGAATTGGATTAAATATTCGAAAACTTGACTACCCAAATCCAATCAAATTATAATTATCACAATTTTGCTATGATGACGTGACATAACTTAACTGGCCGAAATTCCTGCTCAACAATGACCTCTGTGTTTTTTTTAAATAAAATTTTCTAATAACTCCCTATTAGTTATTTGGATGATTTGTTTAAAATTTGTTCACATTTTCAATGGTGTTTATTTTTGTTTTATTTTTGTTTTTTTTAAATCAAACTTAATTTAAACAAAAAATTGCTTTTTCTATTAAGATGAAAATCCCTGAAAAACTTTAATTTTCCTTAAACATAAAAATCGATGTGTATTATTTGCAATAAAATTGAAAAAGTAAAAATGAGTACGATTATTAAACCAATGTTTACGTTTACATTTACAATTACAAAATTGAAAAAGTGAAAGAAAAACAAAATCTAAAAATCACTTTTGGGGGCGTTTGGGGGAAGGATTGAGTTGTGGAAGGGTTAGGGTTATGATAAAACTAGTGTTATGATAAGTTGTGTTTGAGGGAAGAGTTTATGAAGGTTGTATTATGATAAGATGTGTTTTGGGGAAGAGTTATGTGAGTAGTGTCATGATAGTTTTATGATAATATGTGTTGGGGGAAATGATTATTATATAGGTAGTGTTATGATATATATTTCTCTTAAAAATCCATAATAGATTCAATATTTTATTTTGTTTTCAAAATTTAGCTTAGAAGTTTAAAGAACATCAAATTATGAAAAGAAAATAAAATCTAAGAATGAACGTTTAATTAAGAAGTGATTTTAATAAATACATTCACAACAAATTTTATTAAACAATCAAACTCTCATATCAATTAAAATTTTTAGTTTATTTCAAACACAACTTTAATGGTGAATTCTCAAAACTTATTTAATTTTTGTAAGCAAGGTTTTTTCAATTGACTAAATTGACAAAATAATTTTATATCTTTAATTAAGAGTGTTCATAGAACTGCAAATTGCTGCCCAACTTCTCTTTATATTTTTTTTTTTTGGAATTTTTCCTTCATCCCATTTGCTTAAGCTTCGACGGAAGGGATATTTTCCACTCACTAGTAATCTTTATGTTTCTCTCATTCTTACAAATTAAATATCAATAACAAACACTAATTATAAGTTAAAACAAATGTTTCCTCCTCCTATCTATCCATAGAAAAATTTAGTTATACATTTATCCATTATACTAAAAAAAACAAAAAATGATTTAAAATAGATAGACACCCAACCCAAATGTGAACTTACACAAAACAGAAATATAATTTTTCTAAAAAATTACTATCAGAAAAGCAAATTCTTTTGATACCCATTTCTCACCAATCACAAAACTCAACACATTACAAATATTCAAAACCCAATAATCTCAACAAAATCTCACCTCCAAAAACAAAGCTCCAAACACAACATCTCTCTCAGTCTCTGTTTTTCAAAAAATGACTTCTAATTCACAAACAAAATTGCCAAAAAAATCCCATTTAACCCCGTCCAAATCCCACTAGGACAATCCCAATACATACCACTTTTCGAGTTGCCCTTGCTATTCTAGTTGCTACCGCCGTTTATTTGGCACAAAATAGATCACAAGTTTCAGATAATAGCTATGAAACTTGAACATAAACTAAAAAAAGAGGAGGAAGGAGAGAAAAATGAATCATGACAGAAATAAGAAACAGAAAGGGGAATGGGAAAGAGGAAAATAGAGAGGGAAAGGGAAAGAAGTAAACGCAGAGAGGAAAGGGAAAGAAGTAAACGCAGAGGGGAAAGGGAAAGAAGAAAACACATAGGAGAAAGGAAAAGATGAACTTTGGGAGTTGTATTTATTTAAACACTAAACTAAAAGTTTTGTTAATTTAAACTTTTACAAATGCATCAATTTAAACCCTGGACTTTCATACATGTATCAATTTAAACTCTCAACTTTGATAAGTATGTCCAAGTAAAGCATAATGGAGGGTTTAAATTGAAACATTTATATAAGTTTAGAGTTAAAGTTGATGCACTTGTAAAAGCTTAGATTCTGCATTGATACAATTATTAGTTGGAGGTCTAAATTAATACAACTCCCAAAATTCATGGTTTAAATTTATACAATTGTTACTTTAAAGTTTAAGTTATGCAAACCCCAAAGTTTAAAAGGAAATTTTGAGAAATGGCACGCTTTTGGTTTTACGTTTCAAAAGTAGCACCCTTCTTGTTTTACATTTCAAAAGTAGCACACTTTAAAACAAATCATAATTTTATTTTTCTCGATGTCAATCTTGGCAAATCTTGGGGTTGAGGTTCAAAAGTGTAATCTCAGGGTAGAGTGTTCATACTCTAGTCTTGTTCGGTCAAGAGGAAAGACAGAGAAAAGGTAGAGAGCAAATCTCGATGCTCTTGAGGCTATGACAGATTGAGATGAAAAGTAAAAAAGTTCCATAAGTGAAATCTCGGAGTCATCTCAGTGCTTATTCGATCGAGATGAAGGATAAAAGCTTAATAGGTTGGGAACTCGAGCAATCTCGAGGCCA
This sequence comes from Cucumis variabilis, assembly GCA_037974545.1. Lineage (NCBI taxonomy): Eukaryota > Viridiplantae > Streptophyta > Magnoliopsida > Cucurbitales > Cucurbitaceae > Cucumis > Cucumis variabilis. Next base: position 17,661 of record JBBPDI010067955.1, read on the forward strand.
TGTCTGGTCGAGGTTAAAAGCTCCGAGCGAAAGTTAAAGAGAACATAAGCCATCTCGGGGCTGTGTTTGCCTACGACTGAAAGCAGAAGAAAGTGTAATTAGAGTTCTCGAACATGTCCAATTGAGAAAAGTGAAGATTCTAGTGGATCTCGAGCTGATCTTGGCCCAGACACACGACATACATTTTTACAAAAATTTCTAACACATGAGGTAGGTAGCATTTTTGGGACGCGAAGAGTGTTTTTAAGGACAACAAACCCTTATTTCTCTCATTTCTTACCATTTTTATTCCAAGGGCAAAGTTAAGAGTGTTGGATCGGTATGGCAACTCTAGGGGGGGTGAATAGGGTTTAATTAAACTTTTTAACAAATAAAAAGTAAATTCAACTAATTAGATATTTTTTAAA
>JBBPDI010067970.1:0-18060 GCA_037974545.1 Cucumis variabilis
AAAAAACGAATCAAATAATAACTTTGGTTGAAAAATCCTCCGATTCTAGGGATAGATATTTTCCTGTGAAATTCGCATATCAAAATTATATTCAATGTTGCAGAGATTTCTCATAATTGTATCAGTTAACAGGAACAAGATCCAAGACGCAGCAAAAGATCAAATCTCTAATTGGATAACCATAAAAAAAAAACACAAAAACATACTAACCTTCTTGCTTCTCAGGCGGCTTCCATTCCGTCCTCAAAAAATCTCTCATCAACGCAGATCCAAGAGCAATTTGATAGATCGGTTCTAAAAAAGATTCTGTTCAATTGCCTGATGTACGAGTTGGTTAGAATTCATTAGAACACATTTCTTTTCCGAAAATTCAAATTTCATCAACTATATAGGTTAAAAGTATAGTATCAGCGCATATATATATTTAGAAATCCTTCCTTGAATTGAACATCAATCTTCAACCTTGCTTGGATATCCTCCAACACAATATAAATAGTGAGTAACCCATGTTCATACATACAGGTACAGCTTCTGCAGCAGTTGTTTGAAAGAGGAGAAACTAGATTGAATCTCAAGCATCCTTAATTACATATATTTTGTTTTGGTTACAAACACAGTTGTGATCTCTTTGACAATGAGTTGAAATTGTATATGTTCTTTGGGTCATAGAGACTCACAAAGATTTGGACTCTACAAGACAAAAGTTGCTTTAAATATGATAGAGCCCAGCCCAAGCTTTACATGATGAGTGTATCCCAACTCATATCTGGGTTTAGGCTTTTTATTTTCCTTTTGTAAACAAATAACGTTATACCATATAATAAGATTGACTTAAAATTCTCAAATTTTTTAAAAATATCCTAAATTAACTAATATTTTACATAAATATAGGAGACTCAAATGATAAATTTACTCATCCTTATTATTAATAATATATTAGAAAATAAAAAAATGAAAAAGAAAAGTCAACTATGTTTAAAATTTACATTTATTAGATATCATATGTAAATATGATAAGTGATTAAATTTTATTATAATAATATTAATAATAAAAATTATCCTTTAATTAGTTTTCTTTTTATGATTTTGTTCAAAAATTCTTCCTTTCTGATTTCTTTCTCACTTTTCGATCTCTCTCCGTTTCTTTCATTTTGTATTATTTTTCATATATTTTACGTAGTTATAGTATATATTGAATAATACGGTGTATATTTTTATTAATGAAAGGTTCTTATATCAATTTTTTTATGTATTTTATTTAAATATTCATATCTTACATAGTCAATAATACGTTGTGTTTGAAATAATATTGATTATATATGAAAGTTGTTTATGTTTACAGGAACATGAATGAGAAAAAATTATGATGAATATATATGTAATATATGTCATTAAATATTTTATGAATGAAATGTTATGCTATCAATTTGTTAAACTAGTTTATGTATTTTATTTCAAATTTCATTTTATATATAATAAATAATAAGTTATGTTTGAAACAATAGTGATTACGGGTACATTATAGTATATATTGTTCATTTAAGGTTAATAAGAATTTATATTTTGTATTCAAAATACACTATGGTATATTGAGTATATCAAAGATAACATCATTTATATATTATTGAATATATGAAGTAGTATATATATATGACAAATCACATAAGATATATGTATTATGCATTAGTATATATGAAAGAATTTAAAGAAATATTGATCAGATACATGCATGTTAAATGCAGTAAGAAAAAAACACAGAACATAAAAAAAATGTGTGTATGTATTATTGAATATATGAAGTGGTATATATGTATGAGAAAATCTAGGTAAAGTACGAAATTTGAAGAAAAGAAAAAAGAAAGTAATGGATTGAAATTTGAAGAAAAATAAAGTAATTGAGGAAAACAATTGACCGAAAGTTGTATATAAAACGAAATTTCGAAATAAACTAAAGAACCAAATTGAAGAACAATATTGATAACAATGAAATTGATGGAAGAAACGATCGAAAAGAATGAAATCTTCGCCGGCGCTAGAATTTTTATCTCAGAATATTCAAAGGTGAAGCAAATAATGATATAATATTATTTTTAATCATTAAATAATTCTATATTAAAAAGATTTCATTTTATATTGAATTAATAAATAGTTCTAATTAATTTCCACAATAAATTTATACCTTAATTAATAAACTAAATAAGAAAGTTGTCATTTACATAATTAATTTAGTATAATACAAATAAGTAAATCATTTGAATTTAATTTTAAAAATTATATATAATTAATAATTATTATACGATTATAAATGTCCTAAAAGTTTAGGAAAACCTAATCAAGAAAATAAATAATAATTTAAGATATTTGTGAAATTTTCTAATAGATTTATGTCTTTTGTCTAAATCTTTCAACAAAATAAAATAGATCATAAGCTAATAAATCCTAATAATATCTCCAAGGCTAAATTATTTAGTTTTTTTACTTAAAATATTTCCTTCAACTTTTTATAAACGTCAATTGCAATGCACACCAATTTTGGAGATAATAAATATCAACATTTTAAAAAAATTATAAATAAAGCAAAGTATATCAGTTTATTTATTGATAGGTTTTGCTACATTTAAATTTGATTGTTATATTTTTAAAAATATTTCAAAACTATTTTTGGATAATGAAACGGTTAAAATATTGGACAAAAAGTTGGCACGTGTGACTATGGCCTGAATAAAATAAAAACTACACGTTACCCCACAATTTCATATCATTGCTACTCTTGTTTCAAGTCTCCATGATTATCTAAAATTTCAACGTATGTTTATATTAATAGCAGTTTTGATAAATCTCAAGGATTATATTGCAACATTTACAAGAATAAGTTTACGGTTGAAATAGATAACAAAGATAGAGGTGTAATTTGTTAATTTATTTAGTTTCTAAAAAAAGGATAGCAATAATATGAAAGAACCAAATTAAGAAAAAGAAAGTGAGGGAGTTATATAGAATGATTAAGAGACCCCCATGGGGTATAGAGTCAAATCAATGCTCAAAGCAAGGTTATAATGAAGATTATTGGTGTTTTATGTTAGTGTTGAAACTCACCACATGAAAGTAAGGTGGGTTCTACTTCCCATGTGACCTTCTTCTACATCATAATCTCACTATCTCTTCCTCAATTCTAATTTTACATTACTCAAAAAAAAAAAAAAATCAATGGTTCGTTATGGCGTGCGCTTTCGAACTAGATTTGAAAGTAGATATAATTACAATAATTGTTTTAGACATATCTCAAAAAAGCTATATCAAAATAAGACCGGTACAATTTTTTTTAAAAAAAATTAAGTTTGATAGCATTTTCTTTAGTATATTTTTTCTTAAGTTTAACAACATGTGAAAATGAAAATATTCAAATCTCTCTGCCCTCTTGATTGTAGTATGTTTTTAATTAGCTAGTTGAATTAATCAGGTTTAGGTTTAGGTTTAGGTTTGGCTTTTTAATAGTTGTTCTTATTGTATTTTTAAAAAATTAAGTCTATAAACATTAATTTCGCTCGTGAGTTTCTAAGTTTTATTATCTATTTGAAAAACCAATATTTTCAATATCAAACCAACTTTTAAAAACTACTAATGTATTATCACGTACAATTGCACATGTATTTTTGGATCAATACAATCACACATTTAGTTCTCACAAAAATATTAAAATTAGAGACAACTGATAAATTTATGTAACATAATTATCGTTGAATGAGTATGTTCCATTCTCAAAAGAAAAAATTAGTAAAACTTTTATCTTTTCTTATTTTTTTCTAATCTTGGATAACATTTTCTCTAAATCTCTACCATCGATGTAAGAAACTAATTAAATGAAAAGATTTTGTAAAGTAATTAAGAACTACATTCAACTTGTTCAATAATTACTGATAAAATAATATTTGACATGTTTGTATTTTTAAATTTTACATGATTTCAAAATATAAATGTCATGGGACTAATTTAATTAACTATTTTGATATTAAAATTTATTATACTATTCTTTTTTATCTTTTCTATTTTCTTTCTATTTATATAAATTTTCCTAAATTAATTCAATTATAGTCAAAAGATTTATTTATTAATTAAGAAAAATATTTATGAGTATGTTTTCTAATCGCACTTCTTAATTACTAATCATACAAACAAATAAATTTATAAAAATATTTTTGTTCCTTTTTAGCAAATAACTCATTGCTTTTATTAATTAGAAATGCAATAGTATTAGGAGTATTTTGGAATATTTATTTAAGAATACCAAACTATATATATAAAAGATCATTTATAAATAATTGTCATTAATAGGTACTTGAAAGTTAATTTATATGTGATTTTTTTTTTTGCTTTGTTAACTATAAATAATTGTGTCGAACAAACATTTAGACATGTGTTCGTTTTTTTTTCTTTACATTTTTATTTGTCATTTCTTAACATATTTTTATGTATATTAATTAACCTTTTGAATTTCTTATTTTAAATAGATTTTTACCTTTTAAACCTCTAAATTGCTTTTGCATCCACACTTATCATAAATCAATTAGCAATCTCTATTAAGAATTATCAAATCAATTTCATGTGTAACAAGAAGGGTCATTATGCAAATAGATGCCCTATCTTCAAGAAGATCAACAAGATGGAGATTGATGAAAATGAAAAACAATCTCTATTAAGTATTATCAAAGCTGAAGAACTCTCTTCGGACGAAGGGTACTCTACTTCAGACTAAGAAGAAGATCTTCTCAATGCAATCATTGAAGAATCTTCTGAAATATCCTCTTGTCCAGCAATTATTCGGACAAAGAAGAGCCAATACCTTGTTCTGGATGCATCAATGTTCTCACAAGCACCCAGAAAGATCTCTTAGATATCATCGATGAAGTGCAAGACGATGATATAAGAAAGAAATTGCTTTTGAAATTACGGAAGACCTTGAAACTCCCGCTCAAAAGTTCAAAGACCCGATGAACTTCAGCTTTCAATCGGTACTAAATCAATTAACAAGCGATCAAGCTGCTCCGGTTAAGATTCCTGACCTCCAACACGAGATTAAAATCCTAAAAAGAGAAGTTCAGGAAAATAAACAACAAATATCTTATCTTGAAAATGTTGTCAGAGCAATTCAAGAACAGATAATTTCAAGAGATAACGTTGAACAAGCCGAGACCTCTAACGGTAGAATCAATGTTATCAGCAGAGTCTTTAATCAAAAATGGCTGACGAAAGTCATTTTAAAGGTTAAAGATTATAAATTCGAAGGAACAACCCTAATTGATTCAGGAGCTAATCAAAATGTTATCCGGAAAGGGATAATTCTGTCAAAGTACTTCGAGATTACCAGGGAGTTTCTCAAAGGAGCTAGTAATAATGCCCTGCTAATCAAGTACAAAGTTTCCAAGGTTCATGTTTGCAAAGATGAAGTGTGCCTTGTAAACTCATTTCTCCTTGTAAAAGGACTTACCAAGGAAGTAATTTTGGATACACCATTTCTTACCCAAATTTACCCATTTACGGTTTTTGATAAGGGTTTAACCTCTCAGAAATTCAGCAAAGAAATTATCTTTGAATTTTGCAAACCAGTGATTCAAAGATATATTTCGAAAATTGAGAGCGATATTGTCCAAAATCTCAATCTTATTTCAAAGAAAGAAAAACAGATTGAATTTCTTCATGATGACATCAAAGGACGAAAAATTAGTGAATAAATCAAGAAACCTTCTGTTCAAATAAAAATCCAATCTATTCTCAAAAGGATAGTGTCAGAGATTTGTTCAAATTTACCCAATGCCTTCTCTGCTAGAAAGAGACATACGGTAGACCTACCTTATGTTGACAGTTTCAAAGAGGCCCAAATACCTACAAAGGCAAGGCCCATATAAATGAGTAAGGACTTAGTTAATCCCTGTTTTAAAGAGATATCAAATCTCCAAAAGAAAGGATCAATAAGCCCATAAAAAAGCCCATGGTCATGTGCGGCCTTTTATGTTAATAATCACGCAGAAAAAGAAAGGGGTGTCCCTCGTCTGGTTATCAATTACAAACCTTTAAACAAGGTTCTCAAATGGATTAGGTATCCTATTCCTAATCGCCAATACTTGCTTAAGCGTATCGCTAATGCAAAAGTCTTTTCAAAGTTTGATATGAAGTTTGGATTCTGGAAGATTCAGATCAACCCAAAGGACAAATACAAAACTGCCTTCAATGTTTCTTTCGGACAATACGAATGGAATGTAATGTCGTTCGATCTTAAGAATGCTCCTTCTGAGTTTCAGAAGATCATGAATGACATTTTCAATAAGTATCAAGAGTTCACGATCGTCTATATTGATGACGTCTTGATATTCTCAGAAAATATTGATCAACATTTTAAGCATATTAATTTGTTTATCAATATAATCAAAACAAATGACCTTGTGGTTTCTGAACCAAAGGTTAAGTTATTCCAAACTAATATCATATTCTTGGGATTTGATATTGATCAAGGAATAATTAAACCTATCCAAAGATCTCTAGATTTTGTGGATAAGTTTCCATACGAAATCCAGGATAAGACTCAGCTACAACGCTTTCTTGGATGTGTCAATTATACCGGCAACTTTATTAAAGATCTCTGGACAATTTGTCTGCCACTCTATGACAGACTAAAGAAAAAACCAACTCCATGGACGGTCGAGGACACCCGAGCAGTCCAATCAATCAAATCCCTAGCAAAAGGTATCTCATGCCTATCGTTAGTGGACGAAAATGTCAAAATAATCGTCAAAATCGATGCCTCTGACAAGGGTTACGACGGTTGTCTCAAACAAGAAGTAAATGGCAAGGAGTCTCTTGTACGTTTCCATTCTGAAATTTGGAATAGTGCCCAAAGAAACTATTCCACCATAAAAAAAGAGGTTCTAACAATAGTCCTCTGTGTGCAAAAGTTCCAAGGAGATCTTATCAACAAGGATTTTCTTGTCATAACAGATTCAAAGACCAGCAAATTCATCTTTGAAAAAGATGTAAAAAATCTGGTTTCAAAGCAAATCATTGCAAGATGGCAAACAATCTTATCTTGCTTTGATTTCACAATTGAGCCTATAAAAGGCGGCAAAAATAGCCTTACTGATTACCTCTCAAGAGAACATCTCTCAAAAAACACTCTCTTGAAGACACCCTCAGCAAGCCTACCTAAAGATAATCCCCAATTTCGACCGACCTCGGCCACCAAAGAGGCCTCAGCCTCTAAATAATCCCAATCAGCCTAGAACGGCTTCTTCGCAAACAACAAGCTCCTCTAGAACTAGCTCTTCCAAGGGCAAACACCCGATTACTCAAACATCTGCACCATCTCCGATGAACGCAGACAATTACGCCATGGACCTTGGCTTTCAAACGATCTCTTGGCGTCGACAAGGTTCCTCTTCAAGGAATCTTTCAATCGGATCAGCCACAGATCCTTCAATGACTTTGCTACGACCACTCACTATGTCAGCAAAGACTCCCTCAAAACCACAGTCCTATATCAGACGATTAAACCAGCAATTTTTATGCCACGACCTTCGATCACAGGATACCTTACAAAAACAAGTCTAGAAGACATTGTTGTTGAACCAAAATTTGACGGACCTTCTGTCCAAGAAATTTGTTCCCAAGTCTATCCAAAAGGGTTCAACTTCTTACCAGAAGATATCAAGAAAACCAGACAGTTTTATGAGTTTATCTTAGTGGATACTGTTTCTGTTGAGATCACCCATATTTCGGATTGAACAACCCGAAAAAAATTGTCTATTCAAAATTAAAAATCTTCATGGTTCTTACACCATCCCACTGGCCATAAGGATGTTAGTCCTAGGAAATTTTCCAAACCTTTCAATCCGTCGTCCTACACATACCGTGACTATATGGAAACATGGTATAAAGTGTTCTGGCATGAATCAAGTAACCATTCTTGGTTTATTGCATTTTGTAGGAAATCCTACAAAAGTAATTTTTCAAATTAGTTCCAGAAATGGTGGAGTTATTTTGGACTTACTTCAGAAATTTTCCTGGTTCAAGTTCAACAAGCTTATCATCAATTTTCAAATAGCATATATTCATCTGCACTCTCACCGATGTATAGATTCTCATTATACTTTCAAGTGTCCTGGATTTTCTGCTGGAGTCACCAGCTTTCAGCCAGAGCAAAATTCAAAATTTTAGGCAAAATCTTGCGTATTAAATGGTGAGACAAGTATGACTATGCCCATCTTAACAAAGATCAAATAGCGAATTGGTTCAAAACCAACACTAATTTTTCCCGAGAAGAAGAAGAAGACCAATTTCTTCTCGCAAAGAATTCAATAATGACCTCCATTGCTGGAGCTAAATCAGAGTCAGATCTCCAGACGGTCATGGAAACGGTCATCCATACTATCTCGGATGACAACAAAGAGGATAAGAAAGAAGATGACAGAATCTCTTCCAATTCATTTGTCAATGATATCGAACTCGAATATGATTCGTATCTGGGTTATAATTTATCAGATTCTTATTTGGATTCTCAACCAGGATGAAAAATAGGTATTAGTTTATCTTTATAAAAAGAAAAAAAAGGTGTCATGTACATAAAGTCCAGTATATCCAGTCTGTAACATGTAATCGTAAATTTTGTAATTTTCGATTGAAGGAGAGGTGATGTAGATGGTAGATTACTGAAGTGGAATGACCAACCACAGGCCAGTGCAGTCATCAAAGATTGATTCCAGTTAGGAATACTTACCGTGACCGATCGATCCAGAAAAAAGAGGATGTTTGGACAGTAAAAGGCGGGGTAGCCGAGAGTAAGTCCTTAGATGTATTCTTTTCTCAACGAATCAACAGTAGTTGCATGGTAAGCCTAATGCTGAGCATTCAGAAAAGACCGAGTGACATCACCAACACTAAAGAAAATATTACCAAAACAGACTCGAGGACAATTGCAGACATATCTTATCAACTTTAAAATTTTGTCATTTTGTAATTATTCTTCTTTACTTTAAGTTTTTGTTGTTTTATAATTATTACGAAGATAGGGATAAGTGGAGACCTGTCCCACCCAAATCTTATCTAATATTTTCTTTTAGAAAGATTCTAAAGAGATAAGTTGCCAGTCGGGGACCCTGTTCTGTCGGTCATTCTTTTTATCTTTCTCCAATGTAAAATTATTGACGACACGTGTATTAACCTGTATGGATAAATAATATCTCAGTAAGAGATTTGTTTATCTATATAAAGCCACGTCCCTCGTCCATCAATGGTATCAGAGCCTTAGCTCAATTTTCTTCTTCTCCTTCTCTCTAATGGAGTAAACTCCTCTCTGAATCCGAAAAGATGATAGTTAGTCTCTAATACTATTCTTTTGTTCTTTATTTTCTCTAAATATTTTCTTTATCTTAAATTCTATACTATTGTTTGTCTCTCTACTTTAAGAGATCTTTTGAAGATGATTAATACAAATTCATAATCGTTTGTTCTTATAAGTTTGAGTATGGCTTGGTCAACCTACAAATTTTGAACAGAACGATGAATGAATTTAAAACAAATTAACTTATTTTTATCTATTAAAATTAGATTGATTGATGAGTAATAGTTAAGAACGATGAAAAGAGAAAAGATTATTCCTAATAAAGAATCATAAGAATTATTTTAGAGGTTAAATATCAAAATTTCAGGATTCTTTTCTCCCTTTCTATGCTCTCTAAGCTTAAGAAAAAAATTATCTTTTAACCCCCCTGTTATTGAAACCTCTTCTTCCTCCTCAAATAATTCCAGATTCGATTCTGAGAATTTAAATCAAACTCTAGCTAAACATTGCAAGATAGAGAATCAATTATCTCAAATTGAGAATAGACTCTAAAATTGGTCTATTCCCAAACTTGAGCCCAAAGAGATTTATGTTCATCCTTTCTTTAACTTTAAAGAAAAGGATATAATAAAAATCTCAGAGGAAAATATTCCAGTAAGCGAAGACTTTTCTGAATATCGTCTTCTTGCAAACGAAAACATCGAGCTATGTCGCAGACATAAATACAGATATCTGCACATAAGGTGTATTCAAGTAGCCATCAAACCACTCTTCAAGACGGGACTAGATGTTCCTATCTATATCGCCCTCAGAGATAAAAGGCATTTGAACTTCTCTAATTCCTTATTAGGGATTGTTCAATCAAATTTAGACAACGGACCAGTTTACTTCACATGTAAACCTGGGTTCACGGTGGCACTTGAAGACAAAAATATCTACGACGTCTTGAGTCTAGATATAAAAGCAAAAGGACGACGGCTAAAAAATGGATCACATCCTTTTTTAGTCATGTATGTCTTATATTACAAAATAATGTATACAAATGCTTCTCCAAAAGCTTTAGGTGTATCTCCAAAAAATTACACCATGCTTATGGAAGTCAATCCAAAACGATCATCAGTAACTGTTCCAAAACTTCTAGACTGTAGTGAGTTAACAAAGAATCCAGTCTGGTCTATTGAGCATGCTACGACACCAAGAACCAGGCAAAGCAGCACTGCTCAAATAACTGAGTATGATGAAGTACATGTTGAAGTCCAGTTTCAAGATGAAGAATCCCATCATCCTCCAATAAGAGAAATCTATAACGGACGATCTAGTGTGTCGGAGTTTCGATCAATCGTACGAGAACATCCGATAGCAAGATCAAATTCAATGAAGATGGCAGTTGACTTTGATCAATCCATTCTAAACGTTCAATACTAAAGATCGAAAGGATCTCTGTCACCCACTCAAACTGATATGGAAAGAAAATCTGGGAATATTTATAACAAGATAAATACCATATCAACAGAAGATATGACAATATATGATAATTATTATAATAAATATATTGATCAGTATATTATCCAAAAGGATTGGGACAATATACCCAAATTCCTAACAAAAGACGCCTTCATTGCTCGAGTCAAGGAAAAGGCTAAAGAAGCCAGTGTTCGTGTTCTCAACAAACCTCTCACTTGGAGAACTTCGACCGAAAAAGAAATTCTCTCAGATTATACCCCCGAAGAAGAAGCTTCTTTTCCACATCCCAAGATGCCAAGTGCTGCAATCGTCTCTTCTCCATACAAAACAATAGATGAAGAGAAAATAAAAACTGTTTATATGAGAGAAATTAAAAACATCCAACATCAGCTCAATTAATCCAATAAGGTCTTGACAACATTATTAAGATCTATTGAAGAGATGAAGCCAGACAAACAAGGAAAGGCTCTAGCACCACCAAGTCGTCCAGGATTACCTAAGGTGGATCTCAATCGACCCATTGTGCAACCAAATTCCCTTGATATTAAATTAAAGGGATCAAGCATTGATGAACTTCTAAGGGAAATAACTCAAAAGCTATCAGTGACGTCTATTTCAAAGGATCGCCTAGAAACATCCTCAAAAAAGGAAACTGGCAACTTTGGAGTAGAAAACATTAATATGATTCAATATGAATCTCCAAAACTTCTTCCTATTTGGACTTACAACACCAAGATGAAGAACCACTACAAGAGACCTTCTCCTCCAGATCTAGGATGGGATGACCTTCGTCCAGATTTTCGATCTTTTGACGGAAATAACATTGAAACTTGGAACATAGATGGATGTTCTGAGGGACAAATGACGATCATCTTTCAAGAAATGTTTGTCGCAGCGACAAGCTATCTTCGAAGAATGAGCCAAAAGGAGATTGTAGAAGCACTAACTGCAGGATTCACAGGAAACCTTCAAAGTTGGTGGCACAATCATCTAACTCATGAGAACAGAGAAGCCATTAAAGAAGATGTAATTGAAAAAATAGAACAAGGATCTAATGGCGACACTGTTACAATTCAGCTGAATTTTGTCAACACTTTGATATATACGGCTATTAAGCACTTTGTAGGACGAACTACCCTATATAGTGACCAATCAACAGAAGCTCTATTTGGTATGAAATGCCCTAAAATGAGTGACTTTAAATGGTACAAAGACACCTTTATTTCATATCTTTATAATTTGACAACATGCAAAGACGTAATCTGGAAACATAAATACGTTGAAGGATTACCAAGGTATGTTCGTGAAAAGTTCTATTCCACCATGGTTATAAATAATGGAGAATCAAAAATTTGATTAGGAGAAATCTCATATAGAGATATTAATTCCACAATACAAAAGGTATGCCTCAAAATTTGTCAGCAGCAAAGGCATGCTACAAAGATTGCCAAAGATTCAGATTACTGTAAAGAATTAGTATCTTTCTGCAAACAGTACGGAATTGATAGTACTCCTCCATCCAGGAAGAAATCTCAATCAAAGAAATTCATAAAAAGGAGATGCCTTGATGATTCAATTAAACATGGTAGTAGAAAAAGAAAATACCATGGTAAAGGAAGAAACAAGCAAAAGTTTTTCAAAGAAAACACCACTTGTTTCAGATGCAACAAAAAGGGTCATTATGCAAATAGATGCCCTATCTTCAAAAAGATCAACAAGATGGAGATTGATCAAAATGAAAAACAATCTCTATTAAGTATTATCAAAGCCGAAGAACTCTCTTCAGAAGAAGAGTATTCAACTTCAGACCAAGATGAGGATCTTCTCAATGAAATCATTGAAGAATCTTTTGAAGCATCTTCCATGTCCAGCGGTGAATCGGACAAAGAAGAGCCAATACCCTGTTCTGGATGCATCAATGTTCTCACAAGCACCCAGAAAGGTCTCTTAGATATCATCGATGAAGTGCAAGACGATGATATAAGAAAAAAAATTGCTTTTAAAATTATGGGAAGACCTTGAAACTCTCACTCAAAAGTTTAAAGACCCGATGAACTTCAACTTTCAATCGGTACTAAATCAATTAGCAAGTGTTCAAGCTGCTCCAGTTAAGATTCCTGACCTCCAACACGAAATCAAAATCCTAAAAAGGAAAGTTTAGGAAAATAAACAACAAATATCTTATCTTGAAAATGTTGTTGCAGCAATTCAAGAACAAATAATTTCAAGAGATAACGTTGAACAAGCCGAGACCTCTAACGATGGAATCAATGTTATCAACAGAGTCTTTAATCAAAAATGGCTGACAAAAGTCATTCTCAAGGTTAAAGATTATAAATTCGAAGCAACAACCCTAATTGATTCAGAAGCTTATCAAAATGTTATCTAGAAAGGGATAATTTCGTCAAAATACTTCGAGATTACTAGGGAATCTCTCAAAGGAGCTAGTAACAATGCCTTACTAATCAAGTACAAAGTTTTCAAGGTGCATGTTTGCAAAGACAAAGTGTGCCTTGTAAACTCATTTCTCCTCGTAAAAAGACTTACTGAGGAAGTAATTTTGGGTACACCATTCCTTACCCAAATTTACCCATTTACGGTTTCTGATAAGGGTTTAACCTCTTAGAAATTCGACAAAGAAATTATCTTTGAATTTTGCAAACCAGTGATTCAAAGATATCTTTCGACAATTGAGAGCGAGATTGTCCAAGGTCTCAATCTTATTTCAAAGAAGGAAAAACAGATTGAATTTCTTTAAAATGATATCAAACGACGAAAAATCAGTGAAGAAATCAAGAAACCTTTTGTTTAAATAAAAATCCAATCTATCCTCAAAAGGATAGGGTCAGAGATTTATTCAACCTTGCCCAATGCCTTCTGGGCCATAAAGAAACATATGGTAGACCTACCCTATGTTGACAATTTCAAAGAGGCCCTAATACCTATGAAAGCCATGCCCAGCCAAATGAGCAAGGAATTAGTTAATACCTGTTTCAAAGAGATATCGAATCTCCAAAAGAAAGGATTAATAAGCCCATCAAAAAGCCCATGGTCTTTTGTGGTCTTCTATGTCAATAATCAGGCGGAAAAAGAAAGGGGTGTCCCTCGTTTGGTTATCAATTACAAACCTTTAAACAAGGTTCTCAAATGGATTAGGTATCCCATTCCTAATCGCCAAGACTTGCTTAGCGTATCGTTAATGCAAAAGTCTTTTCAAAGTTTGATATGAAGTTTGGATTTTGGCAGATTCAGATCAACCCAAAGGACAGATACAAAACTGCCTTCAATGTTCCTTTTGGACAATACGAATGGAATGTAATGTCGTTCGGTCTTAAGAATGCTCCTTCCAAGTTTCAAAAGATCATGAATGACATTTTCAATAAGTATCAAGATTTCACGATCATCTATATTGATGACGTGTTGATATTTTCAGAAAATATTGATCAACACTTTAAGCATATTAATTTATTTATCAATATATTAAAAACAAATGGCCTTGTGGTTTCTGAACCAAAGGTTAAGTTATTTCAAACTAATATCAGATTCTTAGGATTTGATATTGATCAAGGAATAATTAAGCCTATCCAAAGATCTCTAGATTTTGTGGATAAGTACCCAGACGAAATCCAGGATAAGACTTAGCTACAACGCTTTCTTGGATGTGTTAATTATATTGGCGACTTTATTAAAGATCTCTGGACAATTTGTCTGTCACTCTATGATTGACTAAAGAAAAAGCCAACTCCATGGACGGCCGAACACACCCAAGCAGTCCACTCAATCAAATCTCTAACGAAAGGTATCCCATGCCTATCGTTAGTAGATGAAAATGCCAAAATGATTGTCGAAACTGATGCCTCTGACTAGGATTACGGCGGTTGTCTCAAACAGAAAATAAACGGTAAGGAGTCTCTTGTATGTTTCCATTCCGATATCTAGAATAGTGCCCAAAGAAACTATTCCACCGTCAGAAAGCAGGTTCTAGCAATAGTCCTCTGTGTGCAAAGTTCCAAGGAGATCTTATCAATAGGGATTTTCTTGTCAGAACAGATTCAAAGGCAAGCAAATTCATCTTTGAAAAGGATGTAAAAAATCTGGTATCAAAGCAAATCTTTGCAAGATGGCAAGCAATCTTATCTTGCTTTGATTTCACAATTTTGCCTATAAAAGGCAGCGAAAATACCTTGTTGATTACCTATCAAGGGAACATATCTCCAAGTCCTCTCTCTTGAAGACACCCTCAGCAAGCCCTCCTAAAAATGATTCCCAATTCTGACCGACCTCGGCCACCAGAGAGGCCTCCACCTCCAAACAATCCCAATCAACCTAGATCGACTTCTTCTCAAACAGCAAGCTCCTCTAGAGCTAGCTCTTCCAAGGGCAAATGCCCGATTACTCAAACATCTACACCATCTCCGATGAATGCAGACAATTACGCTATGGACCTTGGCTTTCAAACGATCTCTCGGCGACGTCAAAGTTCCTCTTCAAAGAATCTTTCAATCGGATCAATCATGGATCCTTCAATGACTTTGCTACGACCACTTACTACGTCAGCAAAGACTCCCTTAAAACCACAATCCTATGTACGGACGGTTAAACCGACAATTTTTATGCCACGACCTCTGATCACAGGATATCTTACAAAAGCAATTCTGGAAGACATTGTTGTTGAACCAGAATTTGACGGACTTTCTGTCCAAGAAATTTGTTCCCAGATCTATCCAAAAGGGTTCAACTTCTTACCAGAAGATATCAAGAAAACTAGATAGTTTTATGAGTTTATCTTAGTGGATACCGTTTCTGCTGAGATCACTCATATTCCGGATAGGAACAACCCAGAAAAAATTATCTATTCAAAATTAAAAATCTTCAGGGTTCTTACACCATACCACTGGCCAGAAGGGATGTTAATTCCCAGGAAAATTTTCAAATCTTTCAATCCACCGGCATACACATACCATGACTATATGGAAGCATGGTATAAAGTATTCTAGCATGAATCAAGTAACCATTCTTGGTTTATTAAATTTTGTAGGAAATCCTACAAAAATAATTTTCCAAATTGGTTCCAGAAATGGTGGAGTTATTTTAGACTTACTACAAAAATTTTCTCGGTTCAAGTTCAACAAGCTTATCATCAATTTTCAAACAGTATCTATTCGTTTGCTCTCTCTCCGACGTATAGATTCTCATTATACTTTCAAGTGCCCTGGATTTTCTGTTGGAGTCACCAGCTTTCAGTCAGAGCAAAATTCAAGATCTTAGGCAAGATCTTACGTGATAAATGGTGGGACAAGTATGACTACGCCCATCTTAACAAAGATCAAATAGCAAATTGGTTCAAAACCAACTTTCTCGAGAAGAAGAAGACCAATTTCTTCTCGTAAAGAATTCAATAATGACCTCGATTGTTGGAGCTAAATCAGAGTCAGATCTCCAGACGGTCATAGAAACAGTCATCCACACCATCTTGGATGACAACAAAGATGATAAGTCTGAAGAAGATGATGGAATCTCTTCAAATTCATCTGTCAATGATATCGAACTCGAATACGATCTGTATCTAGGTTACAATTTATCCGACCCCTATTTGGACTCCCAATCAGGATGAAAAATAGGTATTAGTTAAAAAAAAAAAGACATGTACATAAAGTCTAGTATATCCAGTCTGTAACATGTAATCGTCAATTTTGTAATTTTCGATTGAAAGGGAGGTGATGTAGATGGTAGGTGACTGAAGTGGAATGACCAACCACAGGCCAATGCAGTCAGCAAAGATTGATTCCGGTTAGGAGTGCTTACAGCGACCAACCGATCCAGATAGAAGAGGATGCTTGGGTAGTGAAAGGCGAAGTAGCCGAGAGTAAGTCCCTGAATGTATTCTTTTCTCAGCGAATCAACAGTAGTTGCATGGTAAGCCCAATCCTGGCCATTCAGACAAAATCGGGTGATATTACCACCACCAAAGAAGATATTACCAAAATAGACTCGAGGAAAATTGCAGACATATCTTATCAACTTTATTAATTTTGTCATTTTGTAATTATTCCTCTTCTTTACTTTCAGTTTTTGTTGTTTTATAATTATTACGAAAAGATAAGGATAAGTGGGGTCATGTCCCACCCAAATCTTATCGTAATATTTTCTTTTTATAAAGAAAGATTCCAAAGAGATAAGATGTCAGTCAGGGGTCCTGTCCTATCGGCCACTCTCTTTATCTTTCTTCGATGAAAAATTATTGACGACACGTGTATTAACCTGAATGGATAAATGATATTTCAGTGAGAGATCTCTTTATCTATTTAAGGACACGTTCCTCGTCCATTAATGGTAGCAATATTTATTACATGTTTATGATTTAAATATGGTATAAATTATATATCCTTATATGGTAATTATATGGTAATAATTGTTTTCAATTTAAATCATAAACCAAAATTATATTTTCATTCCATCATCAACATGTCGCTCCTTTTTTCTTCTATTCTTATAGAAAAAAAATAAACTCGTTCTTTCTTTTTCCCTTTCGATTTGGCGTTTTTGAATTGGTTCATATTCTTTTTTTCTTTCATTATTCTTTTCGTATAATATTTAATTTTCGTTTTCTAGCATATAGTTTTTTTTCTCAAGAAATTTTTTATTTCTACTTCAACTCATCTTCTTGTCATGTTCGGTATACACAGATTATAGGATATGTGTTTTGTGTTTTTTTATTTATTTTTTACACATTTGGTACTGTATCTTTTGAAGTAAATTTTTGTGTTCTATTACATATATACTTCTGCATATATTGGATCCTACATTCACGGTATTGTTTTTTAGTTATGTAATTTTTTATACTTAATTTATGTACCACTGCATACACATACTATGTAACAGTTCAGTGTTTTTCTTAATCATTATACCCTAAATCCTAAACCTTAGCCCCTATAAAACAGGACTTCTTATAACTTATGGAGGAACTAGTTTCCCCCAAAATTTTCTGCACATATTTCTCACAAAACTGCAGGGCGATTTATGTTTCTCATAGTTGTTCCTAGATTTTAGGTCCTGACCTTGGCCATTTCCTAGACTCATCATTTTATCTATTCACTAAGTTTAATGGAATTAATAGCTTCCTTAAGTTTTTACCACCACCTAATTGTTTGTCTTTATCTATGTTAGTACGATGCATAATTAGTCCTTGATTTTAAATAAACATTTTCCATCACCTGGTGTTGGACACGGTAGGTATTAGATAATAATTTCAATCTAAATGATTAAAT
>JBBPDI010067982.1:0-18049 GCA_037974545.1 Cucumis variabilis
CTTCCCTTTCAAACTTTATCTCAAATAAGTATCCTAAGCTTTCAAAGTTTTAATAATATCATTCACCTTCCATAAAATTTTAAGAAAATTACGAAAACACACTTTATTAGTATTTTAAGAAAATAACAATAAAATTTCAAAAGTTAAAACAATAACTTTAAGAGACCATTTGGATCACATAAATTGTCAAGAGTATAAATATTAAATATTTGGGATTTGAATGTCTGATTTTAAATGTCTTGAATAATTAATGCAAGTGTTTGGGTGTGCAAGATAACTAATTTATGAAAGTTTTATATTGAGGTTTTCTACAAAATAATAAAAAAATACAAACTATTTACACTGTATGACAAAAACCATAAACTTACTATACTTGATTTGCCATAAAGTATAAATAGTTTGTCCATTTTACCATTTTTACAGTTACTCTTTAATATTCGTGTTTAACTCAATAATTTGTAAAAAATAAAATTAAATAATTACTTAATTCAATGCCAATGATCAATTAAATTTAACATAAGTTAATTTACTATTAAGTTCATTAGTTATTTGGTTAATAAAATAGTAATAAAAAAGGTATGCCCTTTTTACTAAACATAATTAAATTAATTACTAAAAATAATTGGAATTAAGAAAAATTAATTTGAATACTAATGGTTAACAATAAATAATAGCGGTTGAAATTTATTATGTCTAAATAATATATTTATATTTAATAATTGATTAAAAAATTAATTGTAATAAATAATTGATATTAATTTATAAATTTATATTAATGAAATTGTTGAGAATAGAAAAAATTGAAACTATTTATAGCAAAAAAAAACTAAAATGTTATAGTTAAAATTTAATATATTTTGCTATATATTTTTTTAAATAGTTTCAATCTTTTTCTATATTTGAAAATACACGTTCATTAACCTATATTTATGTTGTTCATCTCCCACTCATAAACATTCCACACTTTTGAATGATATTAAAAAATAAAATAAAATCATGTAAGTGGATTTAAAAATACCTTGGATAATAATACCTTGAGTTTCTAAAAAGTGAACTTCTATCAAACAGACGAAAATATTAAATATCTGTCTCGAGGCCTAAGTTAAAAATATAATTATTGTTAGTTTAAGACAACTGATTAAAAAAGTATCGATGAACTTTCAAGAGTAGCACTAATTCTCTAAACCTTAAAAATAAAAAGAAATCTCTTATACCAATAATATATTCAGTTTCTTTGAAGATATCTTCAGTTGCGAAATAACCTATTTGAAGGCAACTTATATCGATACCATCAATTTTTTTTCTTCATACAAATACTCTTACTTTCTCGTATTTGTCCAATTTTTATAACTAGGGATATTCAAAAAACCCAATCAACCCCATCTAAACCATACAGTTTGGGTTTGGCTATCAACTTCTTTAGATTATGTTGGGTTTTAAAAAGTGAAAATATTATGAGTTTTGGTGTTTTTATGTTTCTTTTGGTTTTATTGTTTTCTTTTCAATTTTTAAAATTTATTTTATGTTAATTCTTAGTTTTTTTTTCTAACCATTCCTAAGGTTTTCAGGTTTATTTATTACAAAAGAATACTACACTTTGAATGAAAACTTTCTTAAAATGTTACTAATAAGCATACATGAACAACTAACTAATTAAGATAACACAAGATTATATTAGATAGTATGAGATTTATTTCAAAACTAATTGACAACAAGAGTAATACTTGTCTATCTTATAAGAAGTAATTTTTATAGGTTTTTCTAACCTAAGATTCTTATCATAATTTACTTTTACTTTTTAATTATTTTAAAAATTAATTTTTATTGAACATTCTTTGTTTATAAATTTTTCTTTCCTTATTAAAAAAATTGGAACAATATTTTTAAACACTAAATTGCAAGAGCACCATAATCTCTTTCATTAAGGAATAATGGTCTTACGAATGACTTTAGATGCAACTCAAAATGGGTGCTACCACATGATTCCATCATATTTGCATAAATGCATTGCACAGCAAAGTGTACCTATATAAATAATTTAATAATTATATTATTCTAAAAAAATTAAAAGGTATAATTAATATGATATAATAAGTCTTTTTAGCAATAATTGATAAACATTAGTTGAATTTTTTTTAAGGGAGGTCTACGGTCTAATATCTCATTTCCATAATTGTTGTTCCAAAAAATAACGAGTTTTGATGTAATTCTTCTAAAAAATAAAAATTAAAGTTCTAATAAAAATTGAACAACTTATTACATTTTTTTTAAATATAGAATGTTTTTTTTATTTAAAAAAGATAAAACTATTCTTTTTATATTTAAAGAAAGATAACACATCTTTCTTATTTTTAGGAATCTTTTCTAAATATCTTTTTTAAGTAGATTTATTCTTTGCATCTTCAAAAATAAAAGTCTAATATGCCGATCATCTCTTTACAAGTTCAACCGATTTCCAGTGCTTCATCCTTTTTATCTTTCCCTCTACCGTAAAAGGAGATGGTGTTTGTCATTCACATCACAACATTCTTCGAAGACGTCTCTGAAGCTCCCAAAGTTTATGAAGAGTCTTTACGAAGGTAAGAGGTTACCTTCTTAGATATTACATGAAGATTATTTGATATCTTCATAGATGATTCAAGTGTATCCATGATAAGATATTTAAAGAAAACTAACTAATTTGATTTAGGGTCAATTACTTCATAGAAAACCTAATTATTTTCATTAGATTCAAATACAATTTAGGGGAGCGTGTTTAGATTTAGTTTCTCTTTATAACTAAAAAGATTACTAGATCTAGGGGAGTGTATTTTAGATTGTTAAATTGTTATACTCATTTAAATCTTAATAAAATCTGCTTATTCAGCTATAAAAACTCTTCAGACGTAGGTGGGTTCACCGAAATGTGTTAACAAAATTTTCTGTGTTATCTACATTGTTTATCTTTCTGCTTCTTTAGCTATTCCTCTAGTTGTTAACTAAAGTAACAATTACAGGAAAAATATTTCATTTTCAACATGACTATTTAATTCAACATGTTAAAGGTTTGCATTTGGAAGCGTTCTTAAGAATATTAAAAGTTGTCATGAAGAATATAAACTGTTTTTTTGTGTTTGGTATTTTACCTATTATAAATTCCATATTTAAATTCACTTTTCAATATTATACGTTTGTACACCAAATTCTTTTCTTTTGAATACCATTCTTACACAACTAAACTTTATTTTATTCCAATTTGAAGCTTGCAAATGTCTATTTTAGCTTTAAAACTTTATTTTAATTTTTAGTTGTTTGTTTTTTCTTTTGAAATCAAACATAATATATCTTTTGAGCATGTTTATAACATATCGATGTGACCAAACATCTATTTAAAAAATAATTATATGTTGAGAAATAATCTTAGTAAGCTTTGACGAAAACCAAGCTCTTCTAATAATAAGGAAGAATGGTAATCTTAGTAAACCTTTGGTGATAATGAAAAGTGTATGATAAAAAGAGATTTGCCCATGAACTTGTGATAAACAGAGAATTCAATCTTAGTAAGGTTAGAAACTCATTATTTAGATCTTTTAAGAAGTCAAATAAGATATATAAGAAATATAACCTTGCAAAAAAACAAAAACAAAATGGTATAATTGACATTTAGAACAAATAGGAACAACAAAGTCAAGAAAAAGCATGATATGGATCAAAAGTACCAAGTACTAAAATGGGCTAGGAAAATAGGTCTAGCTTGAGCCATGCTCAACCTTAGTCAAGGTTGAAGTCGACTCTTGTCAAATGTCTAACAAGAGAATAAACTTTAACTTAAAAGCTTTTATTTAGAAATCATGCTTTTCTTATAAACATGAACATGTAATACAACATTACTAATACAACATGAGACTTTAGAAAGAACACTTTAGAAAGCTCTTATCACACCTCCTCGCATATCACCTACTCTAAATTCGAGAGACGATGTGATGCCAACCGATATCATTCTTCTCCAAACGACATTAGCTGACCCTATCCTTAAACCCTTAAACAATTGGATAGGGGAAACTGATAATAGTAAAATTAACCCAAAATTGAGATGCAACCCATTTAATAAAACAACTTTTAAACCACAAAAATTTACATAAAACACTTAACAATCAAGATTTTCTTGAAATCATAAAATTACCCACAATTTCTTTTAACCTTAGTAAACTACTTTAAAAACTTCCTTAGTGGAATGTAAAAATACACCAATATTCATTTTAAACCTTTAACATGATTGGCCGGAAGTAGTAAGCTTAACACTAAAAAATGCACAATCTGTACCTGGAAGAGGAAAATCATTTGAAATGGTAAGTCAAGAGACTTAGTGAGTGACAATTTTATAAATCATGTTTACATAAACAGTTTCGCATGAAACTTTGGTTTAAGAAACATTTAGCACTAGAAATTCATTTCATAACATGGTACTTAGAAATATTGAAACATTTTATAATATTGAATAGAGATTTTGGAAGACATGATCCATAGCCACAAACAATATTAAACCTCTTTCGTTCTAAGATAGAACAATCGATAGGATACAACTTTTACTGTTATCCCCCTCCTTTAAGGCATAATAATTTATACCCTTCTTAATGGCTCATAGTTAAAATAGGCTCGCCAACTGTACCATCAATATAGAGTTAACCACAAGTGCACAATAGGTCTCATGGAAGATTTAGGCTAGGATAAAACATATTTAAAAACCTTGAAACATACTTTGGCTTTTCATAACACGTAGTCATAAATATACTTTTGGAAATAGCATAAGCATTGAAAATTAGTTTAAAATAAACTTGTAAATACTTAAGCATTTACGTTTAAAATTCATTAAAGAAATCATTTAATCACTCACAACAATTGGTTTGATCATTGCTTTAGAATTTCCTCCAGTTTCTCCTCCACCTGAAAATTTTATATTTAAGTTCTAATAATCTCTTAATTAATGAAATATCCAAAAATTGATTAAAAAAACTCAAAAATAGTAAAATGGACAAAAAAATATCTCAAAACAGAACATTTGAGCATGCTTGTATGCACTAGCACAGTGTCTGGGGTCTGGCGTGCCCGTGCTAACCTCGTAATGAGTGCTACGAGCTAACCTCGTAGTGAGGGTCGTGCATGTCGTTGCCTTGCACGTAGGTTGTGTCACACACTTCTTATTCGCGCGCTCAGAACCAACCTAATGCATGCCACTAACCTCCTTAACCTCAAATCTCACGCCCAACTCGCCTTGTCTTGCTTGACACTCAACTACTGCCCAAAAACTGATTTTCATCCATAAACTTAACTTCACTTTGAAAAATCATAACTAAAAATCCATAATTCTTTTAGACAAACTTTCTTCTATAAAGTTGCTTGAAAATGTCTTAACTTACTTACCTTCATATGCTAAGCGATGCGTTCTTTGGCGTCCAAAGAGTGCACCTTGCTCAAAATGCTCTGAAAATTAACCTTTCTCCCTTTCTTCAACTCAAACTTAATCCTCCTCGCCTCAATTTGTTCCGACAGCCTTAATCTAGAAACTAGACTTAATTTGTAAACTTTTGGAAGTAAAATGAAGCAAATGGCAGGAATGGATTGTGAGAAACCCTTGTCTGAAGTTGTCTATTTATAGTGAAGCCTTGCATGAAACTTAATTGACACCTCTAACCTCCTTAACCCACCTCTTAATTTTCTTAATCCACCTTCTACTTGGCCAAAAAATGCATGAAACATGCTTAAGATACTTGAATTTCCACCAAACCGATTAGCCTTAAACAACCATGTTGCTTACTTAAACTTCTTGTTAACCTCTTAATCATGGTTGCAAGCCTTCCTCGCATGGAAGCATCCTTGTCTAACCTTTCAGCCGCCTAGCTTCCTTGCCTAATAATCTCTTAAATGATAATCTCGCCAAGCACATGACCAATCTTCCTTGCATAGCCAACATCATGTCGCACCAACCTCTCAATCAATCATTTTGCTTAGCAGCCCCTTGTTTACATAGCACCCTTAAACACCCATGTCTTCTTTTTAGAGGTTATTTTGCTTAACTCCATTAAGCCTCCTCGCTTAGTACTCTTTGTCGACCAAGGTCTTTAGAGGTTATTTTAGCCCATTTGGCTGCCTATGACAAGTCTATAGAGGTTTTCCTCTCGCCTTGGCCATAGCAACCAAACGTTGGCCACTCAATGCATCATCCTTGGAGGTTCTTCTCACTACTTTGGCCGTCCAACAAAACCTTTAAACACTTAGCACTCATTTCCTTTGACATTTATCCATTTTCTAACTTTTTTCTTCTTGGCTTAAAACCTAAACCTCAATATTTAAGCTTTCCAAAAAAATTTCTTTTCTTTTCCCTTATTAATTTTATTTTCTCATACCTTTACCAAAGCTTAACAAGTTCCAAAGGTCTTAAAATTTTGGAGTTTCATAGCTTTGTTCAATCTTTAAAGAAAATCACTCACAAACTAAGTTCCCTTCTTCTAAATGCCAAACTCCAGAGATTCTTGTCTTCTCGCCTGATGACCTCTTTTAGCAGAATAACTTTAAGAAATTTCAACATAACATTCCTTTCTTTTGACCTTTCACTCCTATTTATACTAATTCTAAATTGGATTAGTTACTCTTTAAGTGACCTTAGTTCGCCAGCTCCTAGTTGAAGTGTAACACGTGTAGGTTTAACATTTCTCTTAGTCATGCTTAAAACCAACCTTGACATGTAGCCCACTAATTAATCACCCTTAGAAAATTTCTCCAAAAATTTCTAACTCTCCTCACCTGACTTCTTCTCGTGTTAAGCATAAAAACACATGGAACGCAACTTCCTTCATTGTGTCACCTAGCTTAACCATCAAAATGCCCTTGACACATTGCCCACTATTTAATCACCATTAGGAAATTTCCTAAAAAATTCCTAACTCTCTTGCCAGTCTTCTTTTCGAGTTAAGCATCAAAACATGCACATAGTTGCTCTTGATCGTAACTTCCTTCATCACGTCATCTAGCTTCAACACAAACCATCAAAATGCCTATTCTTCAAAACACCTTTCTTAAAAAATGCTCTTCTAATCAAATGCCTATTTTCCTAAAAACAACCCTTCTATTTCAGACTCGGGTCTCACAACATGCAATTAATACATGTACAAAAGAGTTGAAAACTTATCATGTATATAACAAAAAGAAAAAACATAGCATCCCACAAATTGACGAAGAAACCATCAGGAGGGGTGAACTGGTCACATATGTGATACTCTGATTCCAAAAGGGAGTCCCATTGAAGAAGAACTCCATTAAGATAAACTGTTTTAACTAAGATAGAAAGAAGCGTTCTGCCAAGAAGGATGCAATTGGAGAAAGGGTGATGCGAAAAGAAGTATTTGAGTCTAAGAGCCATTGCATGGAATTAGGTAACACGTTGAGGCTACTGGCAAAGAAGAAGTTGCGTTTAATACCTAGGACTAGACTATTGGAGTAGTCATGCGAGGAAAGTACCTATGCCTAAGAATGTGGCGATGGGGTAAGTGTTCAATTGAAGTGACCAGACGACCCTCTGGAGAAGAGTAAAAGTCTGATGTTTTCCAAGCAGAGAGTTAGGTGACTTAAAGAAGTTTAGCTTTTCAAGGAGATAAGGTTGGCATCTCAAGGAGAGTCTATATTCTTAATTGACATTTGACTTACGTGTCGAGTTTGAGTTGGCTATAGTGTGCAACAAAATAAAAATTTGACACGTGTAAAGCAGGAAAGTGATCCCTAGATGTTAAAGGTCACTATAAATAGGATCAAAGGTCGGAAGAAAAAGGGAAAAACATTTGCTTGAGAGTAAATTTTAGAGTCTTGAAAAATTGGTTGAAGGAAACCATGAGGCAAGAAGAGGAAGCGGGAAGCCAAAGGGAGAAAGAGTTAAGGCTAAGTGTTGTTGTGAGTGATCCTTAGAAAACAAATGTTTGTTGTAAACGATTCCATATCCTTCTAAATGGATGCATATTGTTTATCACATAAGTATTTTAATTTATGATCTTGATGAACATGCAAGTATCTTATGAATGTTGTATGGATAACATCCTTTTGTAATCCTTTCGTTGACGTTTGTTGTATCATATCTGTATACGTATTGAAAGTGATATGTTTAGCTAATGCTTTTATGTGATGTTGGTGTTGTGACGAGTAATGGTGACTAATTTATCGCAAGACGTTGGTGGAAACCCCAGGTTTAATTAATGTGAGATGTTGGTGAGTATGAATCCCAGGTCTAAGCGGGTAAACGCTGGTGAAGTGAATCCCAAGTCTGAGCAAAGTGTGAGTTGTGTTTTTGAAATGCTAGATCCTGGTGAGTGTGAATCCCAAATCTGAGCGAGAGATGATATGTGAAGAAGCTGGTAAAAGCGAATCCCAGGTTTGAGATGAGATTGAATATTATGAGGCACTGGTGGAAATCCTAAGAAAACTACAAGACGCTGATGAGTGTGAATCCCAGGTCCAGGCGATGGAAGAATCCCAAGTCTCGATGATATATGAGTAGTGAATACTCTGATGGCTTGAACCATGTTGAATTATTGTAATTGTCGTGGTTGTATTTGATGCGATAAAAGCTCGTGTTTATGAAGCTTAGTATTGATGTTGTTATTGTTGTTATCATTGTTGTTTTTTAATATGTTGTATTCTCAAAAAAGTTTTTCTAAACCCATAACTCACTAAGTCTTCGACTTATGTTTTAAGTTTCTCCTCCCCAAGTTGTCAGGCATTGAGGCCAAGTAAAGAATGAGGGTCAGACATAGAAGCCAAGTAAAGGAGGGAAAGAAGAATTGTTATGAAAACTTGTTCGACGTCCAAGTCGTGTCATTCTACCTTGTGTTTAAGGAGTCAGTGGGTAAGAACTTTACTTCTCAACGTCAGGGGCTCCCGCTCAAATAAAAAAAAAGTCATCTGACGAGTTAAGGTTGGTGAGGCCAAAGACAATGAGTGTGAAGGGATTGAGCTAGGAAAAGAAAGCCTTGAAGGTTGTCCTTAAAATGGTTGTTAGGCGACCAAGGAGAAGGATGAAAATGAGGTCTTTACACCTCTAAATACCCCATTGTAAGGAGTAACATTTGACGGTGGAGGAAGAAAAGCGAATCAAAACTCAATTTTAATTTTATATGCCTAGCGAGAAAAGGAACGTAACTGTTAAGTTTGAACTTATTGTAAAGCGTCAAGTTAATAAAAGGAGAAGTTATGTTTATTCCGCTGCTTATTTTTTGTACGTATCGTTTAAGAACGAATTTCTTTGTTGTGGCAAGAGTGCTAAACGATGGAGTAAGTCTAAAGATTACAGATTTTCCACTGCGATGAGTAAAAGTCTCTAAGGTTCGAGGCAAAGGCCTTGTGATCAAAGTAAGTTGGAGTAAGTTGTTCCGCTTACTAGGCATTCTTCGCGTCATCTCTCGGTGCGATACGCAGCAAGTGACTAGGTGGCAAGTCCCTCATTTGATCGCAGGATGTGGCATTTGGGACAAGGCGTGACAACAGAGTTCCTGACTTGTATAATATGATAAAATTTTCCTTACTTGTGTATAGACATTCTTTAAATCTTTTTTGTTTTGACTTATATTGCTATCGAAAAAAAATGTAGGTGTAGTAGGATTGTTCTCATCTATTTTAGTTCCTATTGCATCAAAGTAGAAGTTCTCATGTGATTTTTTATTTTTTGAAAAAAAAATATTAATTTTGTTTATGTGGGGAGGGAAGGGGGTTAGATTGCAACTTAAGTACATAAACTCTCTCCTTTCTTTAACATATCGTCCAATATCTTTCCACATATTTATTTTGCTTTATTATCTAACCAATACACTGTTTATAACGCAACTGTCGGCCTTTACTAACTTTTCTATCCATCAAAGAGTTTTAAAATATTATTTGATCATTCTCTCTTTATATATTTTTCTCTCCATTTTAAGTCCTTGCACTTTTTTATGTTACTATCAAACACAATAAATTGGAAAAAAAAAATTAGTGTTATTTTAATCACTGTTAGATTTATTTTAAATATAGTATTATTATTAGTGTGTTCCATATGCATTATATGTTATTTTATCTCTTTTAGATCTATTATTTTATTAAGTCAATTAGGTAAAAAGATAATACCCTAATTAAACATCATCATAGATAATGTCTATAAATAGAACCTTAGGTATTGATTCTCACTGCCTCATTAAGTAATTCACTCTTCCCGTTAAAAAAAAATAATTATGTTAAGGAAGGTCAAGTGAGAGAAACACAATCCCTTAGAAGACCATTCATGGATGAAGGTATGTGATTCTCTAACTAAGTTTAATATGTGAAAATCATCATGTAGTTCAAAGATCTTGACATTTATTGTTTTATACCAAGTTATGGTTTTATTGTGTATTCATGCAAATAAAACTTACAATCACCACCTACATGGAAGGATTATTTGGTGAAATTCACCTTTACTCACTAGTTTAAGTTTTTGGATCAATTGATAATTTAAGATGGTATTAAATTAAAGTAGGTCGGCTCAGGGGGTCTTGTTTTCAAACCTCTATATTATTGTGTTGTTTCATCTCTCAACTAATATTAATTTTCACTTGTTGGGTATTTTTTGTATTTCAAGCTTACACATGAAAGAAGGTGTTGAATGATATAATATTACGTTCACATTCCTCCATAACTTAAGATTTTTTTTTTATCAATCAGTGATTTAAGATTTTGTTTCTCTTCAAAGATGTTTATAAAAAATGAATTTTCCTTTAAATAAACAAATTATAAGAAAAGAAAGTCATTGTTTCAAACATAGAGACTAAAAATGTAGTGGTCTGTTTTGAGCTGGTTTCTTAAGTATTTATAAACATTGTTTTTTCGTTTAAAAACATTTAAAAAACCGAACCAAACATGTCCTAACTAGAAGTTGAGTAAATTATCAAGCAAACAAACATTTGGAGAGATTGAGAGAGAGAGAGAGGATTGAAAAAGAAAAATTGAAAAACAAAACTATCTTAAAAGAGAGAGAGAGAGAGAGAGAGAGAGAGAGAGAGAGAGAGAGAGAGAGAGAGAGAAACCTAAGATTCTTTCCATGTGCAAGAGAGAAAGCAGAATAATGTAAAATAGGCAAACCATGTGAGAAGAAAATTCATTGCTCTCATAGTTGAGAATAGACACATCTCTTTTTCTTTTTTTTCCTTTTTTTTTTCTTTCTCTTTCTCTCTCGCTATATGAAAATGACCAATGTTGCATTGCCTAAACATGTAGCAAAACAAGTAGGCCCCATCACATATTGCCATGCTACCCCTAATTTCAATCTATGGGGTTACCATGTTTTTTCTTTTTCATTGAAAGGTCTTTATTTCAAAAGTATATATGTATGCAAAGTTTAACATGTGTTGATGTCGACATGAATGTTTAGATAGATATGTACATAAAAATTTTCATACAATACCCCTAATTTGAAAATTTCATATTTTAATTAAAACAAATAGAACATGTTTGTTACTTATATTATACTTACCTATATTAGTAATACTTTCTTGGTTAGTCTTTTATGTTTCATGATTTTGTTTACTATCGATTAACATCTCATCTTAGGTCAATATCTGTAGAAATGTCAATTTGTTGAGGGAAATTCAATACCATATATTCTCATAGAAAAGAAAAAATTCAATAGCATGTGGTTAAGAGACTAATAGTTAATTCATATACTGAAAAAGAATAATAACAATAATAAAATATTTCCTTTTTCTAGAATTTTATCTTTTTTTTTTCATCATTACAAAACTCCAAATTTTCTTTTGCATACATTTTCAAACAAATATTGTGAGAGAGGTCTTTTCTTTCTTTCCTTTTTTTTTTTTGGTTGGGTGTATCTTTTTCCCTTTTCTTCTTTTCCAAATGATGGGAAGGTGAATATTGAACTAACTCTAAAAATCTCTTTATTGCCAAAAGGGCCATAGAGGTCTTTTTCCCTTTAAATACCAAAAATTAAAATTAAAAAAGAAAAACCCTAAGAGATAGTTCATTGAGTGTTTTTCTAAAATTGTTTTCTAAAAAATGTCTTTTAAGACAAGTTTGAAACAATGGTCAACATTTTCAAATCAATCTGTGCTTCATGTCTACTGAAATTTAACTAATTAAAACATGTTAACATGAGCGTAGACCTCAATAGCTAGGTTAAATTGGGTCTCACATCTTTAGTACTTAAACAAAAAATAAGTCATTTATAACACCAATATAATTTTATAGGGTTCATTTATCCTTTATTATTTAAGAAACACATACATTGCACATGAAATCTTATGGTTTTTAAATACTTTTTACATAATGCAATAATTTTTTTCTAATGTTATTATCTATCTATTACAAAAAACATGAAATGATGCATATCACCCTATGTACTCATTCAATGTGTATAACCACCTCACACCTCAAATAGATGCATCCAATTGACATTTATTGTATTCTACATCGAATAGTAGTGTTTTTCAACATCAATTGCACTCTAGAAATCACCTCTTTAGTGTCTTTCAAATGGACACCTACACTCGACAAGTTATTACCAATAAATGAAAGGTAATATGAAAATGCATAAAAAATGTATGGCAAAAGGGACATGTAAAGATTCTTCTTACATAGCCCTTTATGTAGTATAAAAATAGATGATTTATTATTTTTTTTTCAAAAAAGACAGACAGAATAATATATCCCAAACATTTTATGATTAGTTTTTTTTAATAATAATAAAAAGCGGACTATTTACGTAAAAAAACTACTAAAAAACAAAAATTCCCTAAAAATTAAATATTTTTTCAACTTAACTGTGAATTACCCTTTTATTGTTGTTGTTGCAGTTGTTATTTAAAAATAATAATTTCATTAACCAAACCGTAATATTTATCTTGATTAGGTGTTTTTCTTTGTTAATGATGTTATTTTTTCTTAGAAAAAACAATAAGAATATTCCATTTTTATTCAGCATGGTTTTATTCTTAAAAGAAAAAAAAAGGGATTGAAACCCACTTTTAAATATTATTCTAAAAGCCATTGAACTGCAGAGAGACTATAAATCCTCTTGTCCAGGGTGAGTGGTGACACTTCTTAAACAGTATTAATAGAATAAAAGCAAAGGACACTTTTTCATGTTGAAATTATATATTTAAGAATAAAAATGAGAAATAGTAAATACACATTGTATCATTTTTAAAAAAGAAAATATTGATATATAAAAAAGTGAATAGAGATGAGGGGAATATAATATACAAATATAGAACGAGAGAGTTGTGATGAGGGAGAAGGGCAGAGTTAGAGTTGCATAGGCAAGAAGAGATTTGATTGGGTGTTTAAAGTCAGGGATTTAAGAGTTGGGTAATCTTAGATTTGCTGAAGTTTCAGTTTTTGATTGGAAATGCAAACTTTGTGATTTAATTGTACCAAATCATTCTGTCTTCCAATGTGATGTTTTTAAATGTCTGCTTTTCCCTAAACTCATCCCTTAAATGTTCATTTCATCCATCTTTTCCTTTTTTTTTTTTTTTTTCTCTTTCCCTATTTCATTTTCTATACATTTTTCAATTCCTTCCATTTTCAATATCAACCTTCATATCCAAATCTTAATTTATTTTAAACCTATATATGTTGTCCAACCCAATGTTTAGATAGAATATATTGATACCCACAAACGTTTTTTAAACTTTTAAAATTTTCTTTTAAATCACAAAAATTCTCAAAATATTTATAAATATAGCAAAATATCACAAACTATCTATAATAAATTAGGATGGATTACTATCTATATCTATCATGATAGAGATAGAAATATATAATAGTCTATCTTGGTTTATATATTGGTTAATAAATAAATAGTAATATTTTGCTATATTGATTCATTTTGTTGTGTTTGAAAATAATTCTAAATTTATTTAGATTAATAATTAAATTGTTTTTACTTTCCTATCTTAAATATTATTAGCAGTACTTTTTTTTATATTGGATTAAATAGGATGACATTTTTTTTATTATAACTTTTAAGAGCATTTACCAAAGATGTTGAAGATCCTTTGTGGATATTTAATTTGGATGTCAAACCCTTGATATATTTGAATTTATATTGGCCATGATGGTGGGTATTTTCATCCTTGATTTTAGCTTCTTTCATTTTCATAAATCATAAATTTAATCTCTCAATTTTATTTTTTATTAAATTTGATAAATGATGATTTTGATGTAAAGAAATACAACATGAAAATATGTTTTAAATTCATAGTAAAATGCTAATATATAATAAAACTTTTGGAAAAACCAACTATATAAACACTAAAATTAAATATATGAAAGTAATGTTAGAAAAAAATATATATTTTGACTAAATCAAAATGAATTTTTGAATCAAATAGAAACTTAATTTCTTGAAGATTATGTTAGAAAAAAAAAATTGATTGGTTACTAAAATAGCTTAGATTTTGTGTCTTCTCTATTTTCTCTTTTTTAGAATTTAACTTTTACTGAATTTTAAAAGTAAAAAGATGATTCTAAGAAGTGGCATTTTGAGAATCATCTAATCAAAGCTTAAAATTAGTTTAATGTGGATGAGAATGTTCATTAAAAAAGACTGGATAAAATATCAATATTAGTGATTATTGATAAAGGAAACACAAAAGAAAATTATAAAAAGTTATTTACAAATATAATAAAATGAACTAACATATTTAAATGATAATGTCATAGCTAGCTAGGCAAATGCAACAGTTTTGATAAAGGGAGATTTTTTTTTTCAAAGATTTTAAATGACAATGTGATAGCTAGGGAGGTACTTAGCCCAAAGTCTCTTCACAATTATTTTCATATTTTCAAATATTTGAATATTTATTAAATTTTGAAAAAAAATAAAAAATACTTACTAATCTGTTTTTCTCCCTTCAAAACCTAATTTGAATCTTATATACCAAAATAAATTAATCTATTCGAAGAAGTATTATTTATTAATTTAATATTTAAAAGGAATATTATTTTCAATACCAAAATTACGAAAAATATTTATAAATAAAATAAAGGGTTTTATTTAAATATAACAAATTGGTAAAATATTTACATTGTGCAGAACAATTTTGAAAAAGAAAAAAACCTAGAGGCCCAAAATGTGAAATACCAAAAATACCTCAATCAACACGCTATTAATCCGCTACATGCGCCCGAGTAATCTTCTTTTAAACAATTGTGTACTACAACTTAAATGATGGCTTAGATCATGATACACGATAATGTAGTTCATTTTAAACGATGGGGAAAAAGACTTCAAATTTAAACAATTGGATAAGGAACTCTAAACGATGGCAAGAAAGCTTCAGACATAAATGATCGTATAATATAATCTAAACGATCATTAAATCTGTATGCACGATCGTTTGTGTTAAAATAAGCAATCCTTTTGAAAAGTCCAATAACAACCATAATCAAAATGCAAGGATAGATGATTGTGCAATGAGATAATATACGTTAAACAATTGTGTTGACCATGGGCAACGATCATGTTGGTTATGGTAAGCGATCATTAAAATGGAAGGATAGATGATTGTGTGGTGAGATAATATACGTCAAACGATTGAGTTGACCATGGTAAACGATTGTGTTGACCATGATAAACGATCGTGTTGATCATGGTAAGCCATCATGTTGGTTCTGGTAAGCGATCATGTAGTTCAATGTAAATGATCGTGAGAAACTTTAAATCTAACGATCATATAATACAATATACACGATCGTTTAGATTTTGGTAGATAATTGTGAAATAGCTTCAAAGCATCTTGTCGAAGATGATGAAGGATGATAAGAGATTTAAAGGATCGGATATTATACTCTAAACACCTAAGAAAGAGAATTTGGAAGAGGAGATGAATAAGTTGCAAACACGATGAATAAATAGCAAAGAAGAAGAAGTGAAGAAGTACACAACTCGTCACCCAATATTGAAAACCAACAAGGACATATATGAAATTTATGAAGAGATAATCAGGTTTCATGAGCTTTAATTTTTTTTATTTTGTTATACGAGCTATAAATATTTAAGGGTTTTGTTACATTTATGTAAATTAACCTATAATAAAATTTATTTTTTATTACTGAGAAATACTTATAGATGCTTATTTGAGCCTATCACAATTTATTGTTTTATAAAAAGTAAAATTTACTATATTTATTGATAGTTTTGACCGTTTTATTCTATGTAAATATTGAACTTTATGTCCTAAAACTCGTGATTTGTAATCATATTCTATTTAATAAGTTGTTATTGATACTATAATCGTAAAGCCAATAAGCTAAGGACTCGAGGCTATTATTGAGTATACTTAAACTTTATGTAGAGACATAAATGTGGATCAAGTTCGAGTTTATAGCTTAAATAGTCTATAGTATATGAATACGGTTGCGCACCTTATTCTGGGGATACTATGAATGCAGCTCGCTTTGTAGTTAGTACAAACGATGTGATCCTGAATCGTTTGTGTAGAGACATGAAAGTGGGACATCCTATGTAAAGAGTTTACATAAGACTGAAACTATGGAATAGTTGCTTTTATGTTATAACATTGTTGACTTTAATAAAACCGACTATTTCGTTTATAGATATCAAGTGTAACTTAATCTTAATCCTTGGCTAATTATGAACTTCTGTTCCCACGAGGTTATTCTTAGATCTGCATAGTTGAGCGTAGCTCATTACCGCTAGCCCAATAAGCCTCCCATTTCAGGGGTAAGATCAGGTAGATAGCTTGGGACATAAGGTGCAAGATGAAACTCACTCCTACCTACTTTAGGGTTAGTAGATAGGTTGTTCTCTTAAAACTGAATCCCAGTCTTGAACAAGGGTCCCCACCTTTTCATTGGCCCAAGAGGGATGCAGTTTTGTAGTTGGACTTTAAACCAATTGTTCAATAGTGGATCAGTAGAATCTAAGGAACAAGATGTAGTCTCGGGGGTAAAACAATACTTTGACCCAATCGAAGTTATGAACAACCTGTGAAGGATTAACTTACTTAGCATGATTATATCACATTGACACAAAATATATTTATAGTGAGGGGAGTGCAACTACGAGACTTTAGTGGAATGACCCGTTAGTTAACGAAAGTTGATTAACTTGGTCTAAAGAGTTTAGACAATTAGCCTCTAATCGTTGGAGCTCATGATCTATAGATTCATTAGGTTCCCCCGCTAGCTCACAAGGAATCAACTTAGAATATTATGATGGAATAATTCGAATTGTTCGAATTAGGTCTGAGAGAGAAACCGACGAATATATTTGATATAGTCGTTGGTTATAAGTTTAAGATAGAGCCTCATGTTTAAATGTCTTTTAAATATTAAAAATATGAATATGGATTCATATTAGGAAGCTCGAAATTGATGAAAAAAGTCAAAGTTGTAAAAAGTCAAAATGTTGACTTTTGACTTTGAAAAATGAAACTTTGACCGATATTATATTCAAATGTGATTTGAATTTTGGAAAAATGAATGTGAATTCATACTCCAAAGGTCAAAATTAGTCAAGATGGATAAAATGGTAAAAAGTCAAAATGTTAACTTTTGACTTTTTAAATGTCAAATTACCATATCCCTTGGAAGCACATTGCATGTAATTACCAAATGACTTTATACATGTGAGACACCTACTTGGTGATATGTCAAGTGTGGAGAATGAAAGCACACTACATGCAATTTTTGCATGTAGTTTGTTTATAAAAGGAGTGGAATAACAAATGAATTTTAATTAGTGTTTTTGGTTGAATTGATTTTGTAATTTGGAATTGGAAAATCAAACCAAAACTCTTTTTCTCTCCACAAGATCTCAAAGCCAAGTTTTTCCTCCTAAATCCATCTCTCTCTCTCTATTTTCTCCACCGTTCGAGTCCCACAACTTGGTTCTAAGTCTGGAGAATAGCGGATCAACGCTAGTGATAGTCCCGGCTTCAAAATACGTGACGAGATTACGACAATTGAAAAGTATCAAAGATAAGTCTTTCTATTAACCCTAATTTTGTTTTATTTTAGGGTTGTAATGCAAGAT
>JBBPDI010067991.1:0-18043 GCA_037974545.1 Cucumis variabilis
GATGGCATATAGCCATTTGAAGGGAAGAATGACATTTCAAGCCACATAACTTATTTGGGTTTTTTTACTTTGGAAAATTTTTTAGATAAAGTGATAAATGAACCATAGACATGAAAAAGTTTCAATCTTTTTTATTCAAAAAAAAAATCAAATTGTCACATAGCATTAAGGGTGATTTGAATCTTTTGACTATTTTTAGTCTTCGATTTTCAAATGTTACCATTTTATCAATTTGAATACAATTGATCTGCTTCTTTAAGGTACATTTTTAGCATTCTTTTAGAATTAACACCTCCATAGATTATATTGGTCACTCTTTCAAGACCTAACTACTGTAAACTGTTTGTGCTTGTTTAGGCCAAAGTTTTGCCCTCCACTGAATATATACTAAACTTTTAACATCAATTTTTATTCACTTTCAATCTTTAGTGTTAACCAAAAACATTATAGATAATTAAGTGTCATTATTTTTAATCAAATTTCAATTTTTTTTAAAACAATTAATCTCTTTATAATTATCTAAATTAATTAATAGATATTAATGTTAATTTAAAGTATGTCCTCAATTAATTAACATTGAAAGTTACGTCACTTCCAAGTGATAATTATGTTCTATAGTCTAGTGCATTCCAATTCCAAGAATTTTTTATAGCATTAGTTTTCAATTTTTAAAATTCATTATTCGAAGTGGTTTAATTTGTCTGTGCCTTATGATGTAATCTCGTAGTTTGGTTATTTTGGATGTTTTGGGTGTTTCTATTTAGGTATTTTCAAATATAGAAAAAATGATTATATATAAAAAAATAATTAAATTATTTATGAATATAAAAAATATCCTCAAGCCCAAGTCAAAAACCAATGTAGTACTAAATGGAATTTTGAAGTCTATTATCATTGATAAATAATGACAGACTATCACTAACGAACGTTGACCACTTTCAATATATATTAATAAAAAATATATATCATTTTCACCCTCTTCCAATTTTTAAGTTCTTTTTGCAAGCAACAAAAGTAATCTTCAATGTAAAGTGATAAATTTTTATCAATAATAAAAGTGTATTATTTTTTATGGTGACAAAATGATAATCATAGACAATGGAATGACAAGTGATAGAATACTATCATTATCTATAATAGATAGACATCAATACTTGTCTATTGTTGTCTAATTTATGATAGACATTGATAGTTTTCTATCACTTTCTATCAATGATAAAGAATGATAGACTACTGATGGTTCTATCTAAGAATAATTTTGGCCATAATTTTGTTTACATCAATTACGAACTAGACGTTGTTATTTAATATGCAAGTTGTGACAAAAATTGTTAGCACTATCTATCAAGTTTATCACTATCCACTATATTGATTATAAGTGGTGACAAGAATCAATTCATAATCTTTTGTTGGAAATGATTGATCACTTAGTCATTTGTTGGAATGACTTGTCATAGATAAAGTAACTCAAGATTTTTTAATGTATTTTTATATTTAATTTAAATTTGAAAATATTTAGGGTGTGCTTGGTTTAGATTATAAAGTGTTTAATTTTGTCAAAAAACTATTTTGAAAAAAAGTGGTAGTGTTTGGCAAATTAAGATAATGCATTTTTCAAAAATTAATTTATAAAATAATATATTTTGGAGAAATCTTTAAAAACCAAATTCACATATAAACACTTATACAAAAGTCTAACCAAACATTAAGTGTTTATATTTTAAACTCATTTACAAAAAAGTGTTTAAAGGAAATGTATTATTAAAAAACATTTTGTTATCAATTCAATCCAAACGGACTCTTAATTTAGATATGAAGCAGTTTTCTATTTAATTTAGACACGAAACGTTTTTGTTGGATTTATATAAAAGGAAAATATGGTTGCTTTAGACCTTGTAGAGAGATTGGAGTTTTGGCATCATATTTTCTCAATAATAAAAGTTGTTCGGAGTAGGTTTTTCTTTTAATTTCATTCCTATTCCTTTATCTGATGATTGCATGTTTAAGATTGGATGTTGTGTCAAGTTAGGGAACAATTGGCACAAACAATTTAACACTAAGATCATATCGAATTTTGTTTTTAAAGGAATGGATTTTCCACTACAACAATTGTCATTTGATTTCCTACATCTTTAAACATTTTAAATAACCATATCTTCAAACTCATATACTTCCCTACCAATATATTAAAGGATAATGGAATCATGGTTTCAAGAGTTTTCAACCAAAATGAAGATTCTTATTTTGAGAGAATTGTGATATAAAAAAAGGAGCAAGTTGTGGATTAACCTATCTCCCCTGTGAAATGTAGGCAAAGGATTAAAACTGAATGTTGCCTACATCGGAAGAGTATTAAAATGTCCAAAAAAGAAAGAAAGAAAAAACTAAAATGAAGCTATTAACCATTAACTATGTTCCCAACACCAAATAAACTTAAAAGATGTTGGACGTAGAAGAGAATATGACACATGGCATGCAATCACACTAAGCATAATGAATATTGGACATCTATTTTATCAATATTTATAAGACTTTCTCTTAGATGTTTATTATATATATGAAATATGTTTCGTTAAAACTTTACTAGAAAAAAAATCCAAATAGAAAAAAAAAATAATTTTATAATGGGTAACCTTTTTAGCATAAAATATTAAGGATATAGCAATTTCTAAAACAATTTACAAATATAGCAATTTTTTTATTATTTTTAAAATATTCCAAAATTGCTCTCGTTTTAAAAGGAAATCGGTGTGATTTTCTTCCTTCTCCATCTTCACCATCATTTATACATTTCTCTACGATTTTCTTCCTTTTCCACATTCTTGGCGTTTTTCTCCCTTCCCCATTCTCACTGTCGTTTCTCTATCTTCTCTATGATTTTCTCCTACGTTAAGATCACCTTCTTCATTCTCTGCCTCCAACTAGTTATCTTTCAACCAGTCGCTCTCCAATGTCCAACAACATTACAGCGATCTTTCGTTAGTATGTAATCAAATTTTCTTTAAAGATTTTACATTTGATCTTTGTTTTTACTTGTTTTCTCTAATTTTAATTTTTCAGTTCGAATCTTTGTAGGTTAAAAGATTACTCAGCATTTTAATTTTTTTTTATTTCATGTTTTTAGGTTAAAAGAATTACATGTTCTTTTTATTATCATTATTTTTTAAACAATGATGAATAGGATTCTATTATTAATAGACTAATACTCATTGATAGACTTGTATCATAGTGTATCACTGATAGAAGTCTATCGGTGATACACTATGATACAAGTCTATTACTAATAGACTTTGTCTTCTATCAATGCTTTATTGTAATACTAGGATGATAACTACTTCTTCTTCTTTTTTTTTTTTGGCACTAATTTGGAATTATGATTAAGCTTCCAATAGTAGTGTTTCATAGTGGACGATAGGATGATACATATAATTACTTGAATTACAAAACTACAGACGTATTAGTTGATGAAACGATATGTTTTTAAAATTTAGTAAGCTTGATATTAAGCGAACACTACAAGAAACCAGGATCGATGCAGTACTACACGTCGGGAAATATTACGTCGACAAATCTGGGACTTTCCCAACGCATCAATATGTACGTCGGAGGAAGGTCTTTTCTCCGACGCAGCCACATGCGCGTCGAAACTGGGCGAGATGGGTTAGGGTTCCGCTGACGTTGTGTCAGGTGCGTCGAGAAATCCTACTATATTCCCGATGTGGAAGGTGTAGCGTCGGAAGAGGGTGGACAATTAATTATACTGTTTGGCCTTCTGTCGACGTCGTGCCAGGTGTGTCAAGAATAGGGTCTAGGTATTTCCAACATTTCATTAATGGTGTCGGGGATAGCACCTTATTCTTAACGTTTTTGTTGTGTGTTGGGAGTTCATTTATCTTTTTAACCCCATACTTCACAGAAAAGAAAACCGAGAGAGAGAGAGGGAAACCGAGAGGGTCGAGAAGGAGAGAGATCCACGTTGTCGCTCACTATTGTCCTTGTCCAATCATTCATCGTCGTCTCCACCGTCACTCTTCATTTTGGTAAGTGGTTTAGTTTAGTTATTATTTTGTTTTAGTATTTAGATTTCAAATTAGTTTTAGGTTTTAGGTTTTAGATTTCAAATTAGTTTTAGTATTTAGATTTTAAATTAGTTGTAGGTTTTAGTATTGTATTTGAATTTGAAGTGTTGTTAGGATTTTTGAATTAGTTGTAGGTTTTGAGAATTTGAATTTGAAGTGTTGACGTTAAGATTGAAGTGTTGATGAAGTTGAGATTGAAGTGTTGAAGTTGAGATTGAAGTGTTGAAGTTGATATTGAAGTGTTGAAGTTGAGATGGAAGGTATTTTTTTAAAAAAAAAAAATAGAGGAACTCCCAACGCACATGCGTCGAAAGTTCCTAGACAATGTGCTTCGGGAGTTCCTCTATTTTTTTTACGCTAAATTGATAGCATCTTCGACGTTCATACAACATCGAAAGATATTTAGGAACTCCCGACGCACAACAAGTTGTGCGTTGGGAATTCCTCTCCCAACACATTTGCCCTGACGCGTGTCCCAACGCATATTTATGCATCAGAAAAGACTTTTTTGACGTTTTTTATATATCTCCTGACGATTTTGTGTGTCAAAAAAGCTCCATTTTCTTGTAGTGGAAGTTCGATTGGATACATCTCCTTCTTCAATACAATTGTCAATCTTATTGGATTATGCTATCATTGATATTCAAACTGTGGTTGAAATTCATGAAGATAAAAGATGTTGCTTGGTTTTTAAGTTTAGTCAAAGGGCAAATTACAAGACATTCATTAGTTGCCCATGCTATTGCTCATGTCCCTAATATGGATTTAGAATGGTCATCTAATGTTGTTAGTAGTAGGAAGGATAATTTGCTTTCTCTGTCGCCTTCTTCTTCAATTGATGATGATTTTTCAAATTCTTACGGATATTCATGTTAATAGCATGTCTTCTACATTCGATTTGAAAGAAAAGGATATGTTTCGCTAGCAAGGAACTAATATTAAAGTCATTTTACTACATTTGCTATAAAGAACAGTTTTGAGTTCAAGACTGTGAGATCAAATTCTAAATCTATTGAGTTTAAATGCTTCCAAGATAATTGTCCGTCCATGGTATGTCCCTACATCTCGTTGCAAGGGTGGGAAATTATGACGTCTAAGGAAGTATATTATAATCACGATTGCTCTATAAGTGTTATTCAAACTACTCATAGACAGACATCTTCATCATTGGTTAGCGATTGTATGATAAAAAACTTTAGTTCTTTTGACCCGTTCGACTCCAAATGATATTATGATTCACATACATACTAAACTTGATGTAAATGTTAGCTACTATAAAGCATGGAGGGCAAAGGATCTTGTTATGAATTCTTTGAATGGTGAAGCAAAAGAATCTTATACCTTGATACCAAACTTTTTTACGAAACTTAATGGTATGGTCTATCAATGATAGGCTTTACAGTAAATGAGCATATCATCAGACTTATGATATGGTGGTTTCCTATAGGGTCTATTAGTGTAACACCCCAAAAAAATTAAGGTCATTTTAAATTTAATTATCTTAGTTTAACTTAATTATGTTGGAAGTATTTGGGTGTTATTTTAAATAATTGTTGAAAATTATTTATTTTATGCAAATTATGATTAATTAAATATTTAATGGAAAAATATTTAATTAATTATTGAATTTAAAATATTAATTTGGTGAGATTTAAGAATTTTATTTAATTATGTATAAATATATATAATTAATTAAGTTATAGAAGATAAGGATAATTATATTATTGGGGATAATATGATTATTAAGGATAATATATTGTTATATTGGTTTTGGGAAGAGGATATAAAAAAATGATTTGATAGGGAATTAATGAGGAGAGAGGAGGAGTTAATTTGACGTGTTGAAAAGTTAAAAAAAAAAAAAGAAAAAGAAAAAGAAAAATAATAACAATTTATTTTTTATTATTATTTTAAATAGCCCCTTGATCCTCCTGCAAAGTCAAATTAATCATCTTCTTCACTCTCACCAAACCTTAGCCACTAGGGGTGTAAGAATAATCTG
Source organism: Cucumis variabilis (assembly GCA_037974545.1). Classification (NCBI taxonomy): domain Eukaryota; kingdom Viridiplantae; phylum Streptophyta; class Magnoliopsida; order Cucurbitales; family Cucurbitaceae; genus Cucumis; species Cucumis variabilis. The sequence goes on from JBBPDI010067991.1 coordinate 6,082, forward strand.
ACAATTCGAATAACCCAGACTACCTAGCTCATATTATAAAGGTTGAATTAGGTTAGGTTAAAATATGAGTTGGGTTGGGTTAAATATTTTTTATTTTTTTGAGTTGGGTTGGGCTGGATTTCGGGTTAGAGAGTTGAAATTTTTGGTTCAACCCTATTCAATTTGAATTAATAATATATATATATATATATATATATATTATTTATTTAATAAAAAAGTAAATTAGGTTTCTTTTCTCCCTCACGACTCACAAATCAAAAATCATCTCTTCTCACATGACACTTTACCTCTTCTACTCTCTCTCGCATGTCGCAGTTTCTCCTCCGTCTCTCCTCTTTCGTCTCCTCCATCTCCTCCGTCAGACGGATCTCACATCTCAGTCCCTTCGTCTCCTCCAACATCTCCTCCGTCTCTAACTATCCTCAGTCTCCAATCTTCGCCATATCTCAATTCTCTCATATCATTCCTCCGTCTTCAATCTTCTCGACAGTAATCCTAACAGGTACATTAGCTTTCGAGCTCTTTGATAGTTTTTAAATAAATATTGACAGTAGTATAATTTTATTTCGATTGTTTGTTGAGTTCGGTTGACAGTAGCATAATTTTATTTCGATTGTTTGTTGAGTTCGGTTGACAGTAGTATCTTGACAATAACATAATTCTATTTTGATTGTTTGTTGAGTTCGATTAGATCATGGAGACAAGTAGTGGACAACATAATGAAACTATCTCTAATCCTAGTTCTGCCTCTTCCACTAATAATGATGTGAGTTCAAGTAAACCACCACTACTTGATAAAAAGAGAGCTAGAGTCACTAAGAAGACAACTTCCACTGTATGGGATCACTTCACAAAGTTGGAAGAGAATAGTTCTAGGTACACATGCAATTATTGTGATAAAGAGTATTATTGTGATACTGCCTCATGTGGAACTAACACATTATGGAAGCACTTAAAAAATCAATGTTTGAAGTACCCATATAAGGAAGTAGAAACAAGACAAACTATTTTGACTCTTCATAACCTTCCATTGGTGGAAAAAGTGGTAGTAATTTTGTGACTACTATTTTTAGTCAACATTTATGTAGGGAAACGTGTGCTAAGATGATAATGGTTGATGAGTTGTCATTCAAGTTTATCGAGAATAAGGAGTATTTGGACATTTTTCTAGAGTGGCTTGTCCTAAGTTTGACTCTCCTTTAAGAGTAACATTTGCTAAAGATATATATCAATTGTTTAGTTAGCAATTCTCAAAGGGTATATTTGACAACTGACACATGGACTTCTTTACAAGATGGTAACTACATGGTACTCACTATACACTTCATTGGTTCAGATTGGGTTTTGCATAAAAAGATTTTAAACTTTTGTCAAGTTACTAACCACAAGGATGATACTATTGAAAAGCTCATTTAGAACTGTTTATTGGAACAGGGAATTGATATAGTCGTTTCTATAACTGTTGATAATGCAATTCGAACGAATGAGCTATTTCGTATATTAAGAAAAGACTTAGAAGTTGGAAAACCTTAATCTTGAAACGAGAACTGTTACACATGAGGTATCCTAAACCCTAAAACAAATTAATGTTTGGTACCCTTAAGTGTATGCAGTTATTTTGAACTCTCGATTTGAGAAATAATTACTTAACAAAAATAATGATGGTAAAGATTTATTTCTATTTATTTTATTGTTAAATTCTTATATGGAGGGTTAATATAGATATGGAAAGAAAATGCAAAACATATATAATTGTTTGCTTTGTTTATAATATGTAATGCGACCTGGTCCAATATTAAAAGAAAAAAGATTTACAAGTGATTGATCAACAATATTTTACACCAAAACTCAATTAGATGTTCATTTACAAAAATTAAAAAAATTCACCAATGAAAATATCTAATATCAATTGTACCAAGAGGGAACATGAAGTAAAATCTTTTTTAAAAAAAAAGACGTTTTACATTTATTGTCTAGACGTTTTTTTTTAAAAAAAGAATTGTATCTAAATTTCTTTTTTTAAAAAAAAAAATCAAATAGTCAACTATTACTCTCAAACACATCCTAAAATTTAACTTACATGTCATCAGGTATTATATTAAAATTTCAAGTACGTAACAAACTAATTGATATATTTTATATTTGTTATATTAGTTGACAGATATACCATCAAAATTAAATTTAAAAAAATGAAAACATAAGAAAACTGATTACAAAACCTAAATCAAATCAGGGAGATTGAACTAATCAAATCAAAACACATGAAACAAAAAACTTCCACAATATAACACAATCAAAATCATAAATATCATATACTTTTAAAGTATATCAGTTAATTGACATGCCAAAAATAAAGTATATTAGTCAACTAATATATCAAACATAAACTATATCCCATATCCTTGTAGATACACAATCCACCATAAATTTTGAATAATTAAGAAAAGAAACATTTTTTTTTTTGTTATATCTACAATTTTAGAAAATCATCGGTAGATATGCAAGTTCATATTATAATTTCTTTGGACAAAAGTATCTATGATATGAGGCCACCTCAAATGTAAAAAAGAAATAAAAAATAAAGTTGTACATATATATAATATATATGATGCAGACTTAAGAAGATGAAGTTTTATTACAATCTTGGATTTTTGTTGCAAATTTCCATTTTTCTTTTATTAATTTTTTGTTTGAAATATTTGTGGCAGAAACATAATCTATGCTTATCAATTATTTTCAACTTCAACATCTCCTGCCTTTTCTTTCTTTCAAATTAATCATATATGTGGTATTTACCCTTATTTTGTTTAATACCATGAGGAGGTGGGGATTTAGAAATTCATGACCAATTTTCTATTTCAAATTTTTATGTCCCACTTTTCAAATATATGTTGAATATATAATCTAAAAACAAAAAATTGAAAATAAGAAATTCAGTCAAAATAAAGTTAGAAGAAATGTTTCCATATATGAATGTCAATTTAAACCATCGTTTAAAATCTATTTGATAATGTATTTATGGGCTGTAAAAATGGATATTATGTTGAATTTAAAACCGTCATCATTAATATACAAACATGTTGTATGTAAAAGTGTTATATAATTTTTATTATGTGATAGCATTATTATATATATATTAATTATTTTAAATAACAAAATTATTGTAAATATTTGTCAACATCACAAAATATAAATTAAACTATTATATGTATTTATTTGTAGTATGATCATAATGTTTTGAAGCGTCTCTAAAAATAATTCAAATATCCTTCCATAACATCTCATTCACCCAAATTGAGGTGCTATGATGTATAGAGGACACTTTTTAAAGGGTCAAAGATGAAAAATAGTCTCAAGTTATAAAAAAAAAAAAAAAAAAAAAAACAAATAAACGAGTTTTGTCATTCCGTTGGTGTCATCATTCTATAAAATTAAAATTTAATACTCGTTATTTTCTCTTCTTTTTTTGTTTGTTTTTCTTCTTCTTTATTTTGTTTATTAATGCTTCCTTTTCCGTTTTTTTAATGGTCACCATCCTCTTCATCGAGCTGTAATGAGTTGTGATGAGCCGTTATTTGTACTTTTCAACATATATGGCTATTTATACTTAAGGAAAAATTTGTGTGATATAGCACAAATTAGAAAATAAATATAATAGGTAGCAAAAGGGAATAATAAATGTAAAAATGATGATTTTTTACCAGTCATATGGTAATTTTTTTAAAATGTCAATTTTGCCATTTAGTTTCATTTCTTTTATGCTACCAGTGATGACTTCTATAAATGACATCACATCTAGTATGTCAATATGTTTTTATGATTTTTTCTCTGATAGCTTGAACTTTGAGTTTCTAAATGATATAAATGTTGATAGCATATTCTAAAATCAATAATTTATTTCAACAAAATTTGCAACTATATCAAATTCATTTATATTATCAGCAATAAAAGTTATGATAACTTGTATAAATACCCGTTATTATAGTCACTTTCATTAGAATAATGAGGTTAAAATGCATAAGAAGATGATCAAAACACGTAACTTAAGTTGTAAATACACAAGTATTCAAAAATACGTCTTACATACGCATTATGCCTGTTTTATGCGATTGTCATGTCTAAAATGCAGGATGAATAAAAAGAAAAAAACTAGTGAATCAAAGCAGACATCTCGTGCAACAACTACGCGATGAGAACTCATTTGACGATTTAACATCTCCAGGTGAGGAATCATGTCATCACACGAGAAAGGTTCATTAGAAGACAAGAATGGTAGTTGGAGTTGATGTGACTTCACAAGGTTGCAATCGACACTGATAATCTCATAAGAGCAGAAGTTTCCTGTCAAAAGCTACTTATAAAAAGACTTCATCCTCACCAAGAAAACGAAGGCCTATATGGGCCAAGGTCTAGAGAGAAGGGCATAAAGAAATAGCCTTTTCATCGACTATTAAGTATATCTTCTTCTTCTCCAGTCATATTGTAAGTGAGAGCTTAGAGTCTAAAGGAAGAGAAGTTCATCTTCTCGTTCCCTCCAAACTGTATTTTTTTTCCATTCTTCTATCTTTCATCTTTTTATTCTCTGTGTAATATTTATATTGTTCGTATTGTACCATGGTCGAAGGCCTACATTCTTTTTATATGTTAAATGTTTATACATTTTCAATCTATCATGTCTCTACTTTCCATCAGTCAATGTGTTATTGATAGTTTAAGTTGTTGATAAGTTTTGATAGGAAGTTTCGCTTATCATTCTTATCACATTAGTTAAGCTATTCTCATCGCTTGACCAGCGTAAGTCGCCAATTACCCGAGAGGGTAAGTAGCAAGGACATAGCTAACGCGCACAAGAAATAGTTTTCTCTTGTTTTGTGAGACAACTTTCATCATTTGTATCACAAAAGGTGAACAAGTGTGAGCAATAGGCATCGAGCGGTTGCTGCCCTTAATCGCAAAGTTCTATACGTCACATAAGTGAACTCTTTTAGACATATCTTGCCTAATCACTCTTAGTCATGTGGATCCCGAAAGGTGACCATGTGTGGTGTTTAATGACTCCAAGAGGAGCACGCCTTAACCATAAGATGGTTGAGTAAGCTATATCGAATCAAAGTTATCACCTTGCTTAATCGTGCTATAATGTAAGACATTCTCTCACTCTTTCTCACTTACATGTTAGTTCACATATTCATTTCGCATCCATTCCCACCCTTTTATAGATTCTCTAGGCATATGTAAGTAATCTTCTTTCCAATTCTTATTCTTTTATATGTTAATTGTTTATTCTTTTATACCGCCTAATTGAGAAGTAGATTCTAGAACTAAAATTTGATAGTAATTCTCCATGTTCGACTCTGGATCATCCAGATAAATCTATTACTTCGCTTATGGGCAAGCAGTAGAAAAACGTATACTCAATGAAGACTCTGTAGTTATGTGATGAAGAGGTACATAGTGAGTAATTCGAATACAATGATCATGACCAATGACTTATATAATAGACACACTAACAAAGAATCTACCCCACATACTCAAAACTTCACAAACCCAACTTAAGTTTTTGACGCCATTGTCAGAGAATTGAATTTTTAGTCTTTAAAGTAGGATATTACTTTGATTTTAGGCAAAGCATTTGATCTCGGTGAATCATGCGTTCAGTCAAAAATTGCATGAAGAGGTCAAGGTATCAGAGTAATATATAATTGCTTAAACCAACCCCAAGATCAGTGTATCTTTTGATAAGTAGTCAAGAGGAATCTCAATGGATGCATTCAACCGCAAAGGAAGATGAGAACCTCTATGAAGATGGAAAGAAAGGGTCCTCATGAAAATTTAGTGTGATTTGTATTTCACTTAACCACGCGATAAGGACCAAGAAAGGTCAGTTGAACATTGCGATGATTGATTGGAAGCAAAGACTTATTGCAATGAACAATCAAAATGCATAGAGTCATGATGCAAGTGATCTAAGGAGGAACAATGCGGTCAGGAAAGCTACGCGGAGCAAAAGCGATGATACCACAGTTCTTCCTTGCTAAAGAATTTGAACACGTGGATGCATCTGTAATGTACAATTCTTTCCATTTTTTTAATAAGAATTGCATCCATATATTTGTCTACATACTTATACTTTTATACCTTTGTAATTATTCTTATACTTTGTAAAGTAGTTTTGTATTCAAGTTTGTATATACTGTATTCTTAAAATGGGGATTGTGTACTACTTCGCAAAGTTAGAAGGTAGTAGGATGAGGCAAATATGATGAAGCCAGTCTATGAGAAGGATGTAATCAAAACACATCGAGCATTCTGACCTTTTCGTACCACAGAGCTGAGAGTAGGTTTCCTTGGGAAGTGTTAGGGTTTTTTAGGGAGTATGAAACATCTTGTTGACCTTTAAAGTTCTTAAACTTCCAAGGAGCAATGAATGCACTGTACATTAAGCCACGAGTTGTTTGTCAAGCTTGTCACACCACATTTAATGTGACAAGAATCTAACCATGCGATAACCAAATCTTTAATCTTAGTTAAGAATGACTATTTAAACCTCATAAGATTCTAGCTCTCAACATTTAGCCAAACACAACATGTCATGAAACCAAAATTGCCATCTCCTTCAAATCACTACCACTTTAAAAATTCTTCTCATGTTTCTTCAAGTTGTTCCTTCTATCTTTCACCAAGAAATACTTCTCCTACAAAATCCCTCATAAAAATAGGAATTTCTGAGAACCAAGTTAATCACCTCCACGCCCCATTATATGACAAGTTTACAAAAGATGAAAGAAGTCGAGATAGGTTGGAAATGTTGGGATTTATGTCTAAAACTCGTAGATTGTAAATATAATCTATTGATCGTTATTAATAAAGTGTTATTTTATAATTTCAATAAATGTTATTGATTGTATTATTAGTTTTGTCTTAATAACCCAAATCCAATAAACTAACATCCTAAACTATTTGATGATTCTTGAACAGTATGTAGAGACATACATGGATCAATGTTTAAGATCAACTTAAAGGGTCCATAGTATAGGGATAAGGCTGGGTACCTTATCTTGGTAACACTATGAATACAACTCACTTTATATTTGATACAAACGCAATAATCCAATGTGTTTGTGTAATTGACATGTGAGTAAGGGTATTCTATGCAATGAGTTTTCATAAGACCGAACCGCAAAATAGTAACCACTAAATGTAACTCCATTAACTAGTTAGGTTTCTATTTCATTAGGATGACCTATGTAACTTAGTCTAAATCCTGAGTGTATTATGAATTCCTGTTCACGAGAGATTGCCCTTTGATTTGTATGGGTGAGAGTAGCCAGATCGTCGTCTCAATAAGTTTATCATTTTGTAGACAAGATCGAGTCGGGAGCTGGAAACATAATTACACAAGATGAAATTCACTTTTTTTCCTATTTTAGGGTAAGTAGATGAGTGTTCCCTTAAATGACGTCTCTGAGACTTGAACGAAGGGTCCTAGCCTCTCTATGGCACGAGAGGGATTTCTGTTTCTTGATTGAACCAAAAATAAGTTGTTCATTAGAGGAGTACTAATATTTAAGGATTAGAGGTAACCTAGGGGTAAAATGGTAATTTGATCCAGCTAGTGTTACGGACATTCATGAAGGACAAACTTATTGTTGTTGTTCTATATTCATGAACACAGAAATATATCTACAGTGAGAAGAGTACAACTGTGAGTCTTTAGTAGAGTGTACACACAATTAATGAATATTGATTAATGTGGTTAATAAGTTTAACCAATTAATCTTAATCGTTGTAGCTTTTGATCTGTAGGTCCATTTGGTCCCCTCCCTAACTCATAAAAGGTAATGAGATTTATTTATATTGGTTGTAATTAAAAATGTTCAAATTTACTTTGAGAATTAGTACAATGTATAGTGATACATTATAAAATAAAGTTTATCAAACTTTATTGTATAAATTTAATTTTGGATATGATTCAAAATTTATTTATGAGAGAAATTTTTTTTGAATGAGTCCAAATATTAATTTAATGTGAATTGGATTTATATTAAAATTAATGGTTATGAGAAAAATTTATATTTGAATATGATTCAAATTTAACTTAAGTTAAATATAAGATATTTAATTTAGTTATTAATTAACTGGATAATAATTAATAGTTTAGTTTAATATTATTTAATTTGATTAAATTAAATTAAATTAATATAAAACTATAAGATATTAGAAAGATATTCATTGAATAAGATTAAAATAAAAAATTAATTAATTGTGATTTAATTAATTATCAATTAATTGATTAGTGGTTAATTAATTAATTGATTTGAAATTTATATTAATTTAATATTTTTTAAATTAATAGAAATCACATAATTCTCTCATACTCCCTTTTCCCACTCCAAGAAGGAAAGGGAGTTATAAATATCTAAAGGAAAACATTTTTCTAAAATAATTCAATCAACCAAAATAAAACTAATAATTTTTCTTTTGTGCAAAAAAATTTCCCTAAAAAAATCTTTAAAATTTTTCTCATCTCAATTGGTTCCCACAAATCAATCTCATCCCAAAGGATAGGAAGATCTCCGACGGGTGTGTCTCAATTTGGAGATTTATTTTGTAGATTTAAAAATGTCAAACAAGTAAGTTTTTCTTTATCTAATCTATAATTAAAAAGCATGCTTAGCTTTTAAGTCTTAATAAGAAAATTTGTTTCTATATTATTTTGCCAATGTACTAGTATTTTAAGATTTCCAAATTAAATTGAAGAATGGTTCTGTAAAATTTTCCACTGTCATAGGGCTTTTATCCCTTTAGAAAAAGGTCGTATGGAGAAAGTAATGAAATAAAAGGAAATGTAAGGGAAGAAGTAAAAAAAAAAAAAAGTAAAAAGATGACAGGAACAAAGAAAAATGTAATGAAAAGAACAAGAGAAAAAGAAAGAAGAGGCTAAGCAGGAAGGGGGATGCTGAGCTTCCAATGGAGCACATTTCCCCTCTTGATGCTGATTTTAAAGGGTTACTATTCCAAATCACTAATGCCTCCACCTACAACCCTTCCAGGAAGAACCGTTAATCACCTATTGACTGTAGCAAATCCTACGATGCATTTTGACTTCGTAACACAAAGGAGGATAACTCCGCCAGAACCATTTTTACAGAGACCTCCTTTGATGTCGTAATTTTAATAAGGATATGTTAAGCGTCATCAATTGTTTTGTTTTCTTCAAGTACTTATGTAATTTTAATTTCTTTCTACTTATGTCCTTTACAATACAAGTCACAACCTGTGATATAATTCTTGGGTGTTTAACCTTTCTTGTCACAAACTTGACTCCTCGCTTTTTAGTATTTTAATTTATTTATTTTTTGTGTTTCAATGATACTTCAATGAAATAAATCTGCGAAATAAAGTTTCATTTGTTATTTAGGTGTTTAACTTGTTAAGAGACCTTACTTAGGAAATACTTCTCTAGTTTACTAAGTGAGCAAGCGTTACCTCAAACTTCTTTTTCAATAATTTTTGGCGAATAATCTTATCATTCAATTTTAGCAATGAAGACATTCCTAACCTTTTAATTTTTTTTTTTTTTTTTTTTGGGGGGGGGGGGCGAAGGGTGCGAGGTCTGCATTAAAACTTTTGAAACATTTTGAAAATCGTCTCAAAGCATTCAAAAACAAGGCATTCTAACCAAAGTTAAATATTCACCGAAAATCGAAAAAAAAATGAAAATTTTGTATTCAATTAAAATAACAAGTCCTATGTTGCCTCCTCTAGCAAAAATAAGGAAACAAAGCTTCAAAAGTAAAAATCAGAGAGTTGAGTAATAAGAGGCAATAAGAGTTACAATTGAGGAGAGAAACGGACTCATAGAGTACCTATGATTTTCCACTCAACGCCAAACCAGAAGTAAATATAATAAAAAGCATTTGTGTGCTAAATAAAAGGATTCAATTTTTTTGAAAATTTTTAGTCATTTTTTATTCTGAAAAATCAAATTTACTGTGGAGAATGAACAAGGGTATTTTGAGTATTAAGTTTGCAGCATTATGAAATTAGAAATATTTTCATAACGAGAAGTACACGACGAAAGTAAACCTTGGATAGCAAATAAAACTTGCTAGCATCTTTGAGAAGTTTAGAAACGCAAAGAGGAAGGTGAATCTTTAAGAACGAATGATGTTTGAGGACAAGCATAATGTAGAGTGATGCTTGAGGACAAGTATTATTCTAAATTTGGGAGCGTGATAATGTGTATAAATACCCGTTATTATAGCCTCTCTTATTAGAATAATGAGGTCAAAACGCATAAGAAGAGGAACAAAGCGCATAACTTATGTTGTAAATAAATAAGTATTCGAAAATACATCTTATATAAGCATTATGCATGTTTTACGCAATTGTCATGTCTAAACTGCAGGATGAATAGAAAAGAAGAAACTAGTGAATCAAAACAGACATCTCGCACAAGAACTACGCGATGAGAACTCATTTGGTGATTAACATCTCCAGGCGAGGAATCATGTCATCACGCGAGAAAGGTTCATTAGAAGACAAGAATGGTAGTTGGAGTTGATGTGACTTCACAAGACTGCAATCGACACTGACAATCTTAGAAGAGCAGAAGTTTTTTGTCAAAAGCTACCTATAAAAAGAATTCATCCCTACCAAGCAAACAAACACCTGTATGAGTCAAGGTCTAGAGAGAAGGACATAAAGAAATAGTCTTTCCGCCAGCTATAAAGTGTTTCTTCTTCTTCTCCAGTCATACTCTAAGTGAAAGCTTAGAGTCTGAACGAAGAGAAGTTCATCTTCCCGTTTCCCCTAACTTGCATTTTTTTTCCATTCTTCTGTCTTCCATCTTTTTATTCTCTGTGTAATATTTATATTGTTCGTATTGTACTATGGCCAAAGGCCTACATTCTTTATATATATTATATGTTTATACATTTTTAATCTATCATGTCTCTACTTTCCATTAGTCAATGTGTTATTGATAGTTTAAGTTGTTGATAAATTTTGATAAGAAGTTTCACTTATCATTCTTATCGCATTAGTTAAGCTATTCTCATCGCTTGGTCAGCGTAAGTCGCCAAGTACCTGAGAGGGTAAGTAGCAAGGACATGGCTAAAATGCGCAAGAAAGAGTTTTCTCTTCCTTTGTGAGACAACTTTCATCACTTGTATCACAAAAGGTGAACAAGTGCGGGCAATAGACACCGAGTGATTGCTGCCTTTAATTGCAAAGTTCTATACGTCTCATAATTGAACTCTTTTAGATATATCTTATCTAATCACTCTTAGTCATGTGAATCTCAAAAGGTGACCATGTGTGGTGCTTAATGACTCCAAGAGGAGCACACCTTAACCATAAGATGGTTGAGAGTAAGCTATATTGAATCAAAGGCTATCACCTTGCTTAATCATGTTATAATGCAAGACATTCTTTCACTCTTTCTCACTTACAAGTTAGTTCGCATATTCATTTCGCATTCATTCTCACCCTTTTATAGATTCTCTAGGCATATGGAAGTAGTCTTCTTTCCGGTTCTTATTTTTTTATATGTTAATTGTTTATTCTTTTATACCACCTAATTGAGAAGTAGATTCTAGAACTCAAATTTGATATCAATTCCTTGTGTTTGAATATAGATCACCCAAATAAACCTATTGCTTCGCTTATACTTGGGCAAACAGTAGGAAAATTTGTACTCAACGAAGAATTTGTAGTTATGCGATGAAGAGGTACATAGTGAGTAATTCGCATATAGTGATCATGACCAATGACTTACCGAATAGACGCACTAACAGAGAACCTACTTCGCATACTCAAAACTCCACAAATCCAACTCAGACTATCATATGGATAGTATGTTATTAGTGATTCAAAACTATTACCAATAGAATGCTAACCAGTCTCTTTTCTTTGTCCATTTATGCTAAAAACAACAACCATAATATCACTTTTAGTG
>JBBPDI010067998.1:0-18038 GCA_037974545.1 Cucumis variabilis
CCGTCTAATGACCCACTTGATAGAAAACTATATGCCAAATTAGATGCTGGGAAAAAACAAGCTGCTAGAAAGATGTCAGAGGATACTCCCGTACTTAACAATAAAGATGACGATGATGACGACGATGAAGAAGAAGAGAGTAGAACTGCCATCTTCAGTAAGAAGCGAGCACCAAAGCCAGTAACTATGCCTTCTTTGCAGGGGAAGAAAAAGCGAAGGTAACTTTTGCAGATAGGGAATAAGGTATTTAATTAGTTCCTAACAAAGTACCAAATTAATCGAAGATACTGGGGAAGCGATGAGATCTCATCAATATCTTTTTGTAGAATACAAACTTGAAATCTTTCTTGAGGTTGACTTTTCCTAGTTATAGAGGAATTGTTTTAATATCAAATTATAATGTTCCATATGGTTGTTAACTTGTTTCATTTTTCTCCCTGACCAGACTCATATTTCTGTTGGTGTGATTGAGGGTGTGTTTGGTTGAGATTATTTTGTGATTAATTTTGTCAAAAAACTATTTTGAAAAAAATGGTAGTGTTTGGTAAATTGAAATAATGCATTTCTTAAAAATCCATTTATAAAATAATACATTTTGGAGAAATCCTTAAAAACCAGATTTTTAGTAAATGAAGTTTAGGTGATTGATCGGAAATTTGACAAAATTTTCAATCTTATATGAAAATTACAAAATTGCCCTTGATATTACCTCTCTCCTCTCATCTTCTCCATTTTTGACCTAGTTGCAAAAATCTCTCCTCCAAATTTCTTTGTCGAAAAATCTCCTCCATCAATCTCTTCTGCTGAAAACTCTTATCTCAGCTCTAGTTTCACGTCGCTTTCGTTTAATTTCAAGGTCAGTGTTCAACATTACTATTTACTGTTTGAAATCGTTTCTGTTGTGGGTTTGTTTATGTTGTTGTGTGTTGGTATGCGTTTGAGGAATGGAACTTCTCTGTTTGTTTCTATGTGTTGATAGTTATAATAGGATTTGGGGTTTGTTTCTATGCTCTGTGTTTCTGAATTTATGATGAGTTTCAATGAAATGGGATTTTGACTGCTGTTTGAGAAAAATGCCCGAGTAAAAGGTATGTTTGAGAAAATTCCATGAGTTGCATTCATTCTTGGATGAACACTTTTCTCCTATCATCTATGAAAATCAAGGATGTGTGGCTTCCATAAGAAATGTATTCGTCTCCAATTACTCTTGAAACTAAGGTCTAGTATGCAAAGAGTATGAGATATGATTGGTATAACAAAACAGAGAGATAAAGAGAAAAAGGGAAGGGATTAGTTTGCTCACAGATGCACTCAGTGAACATTTTCCTTGCACAAACAGAGGTTCTAAGAAAAACCCATTTGAACAATAATCAAAACCTGAAGTAGAATCCATTGAAAGAAATGAGAAATTATTCTTCATCAAAAAATGTTGATAAAACATGTCCACACACACTCCTTGAAGTCCATTGAAATGAGAATTTAAGAGAGAGAGAGAAAAAAGAAAAGAAAAAAAGTTGGAGTTCATCCATCGTAATTGTGAAGAAAAGAAAAAAAGGTTGGAGCTCATCCAGTAATTGTGTTTGACATAATGAATATGACTGATTGATTTGATCCTTGTGAGCCATTAATGGTTGAAAAGCTTTAAAATACAAATTTTTGTCATTGGCTTTTCGTAAGTCTACCCAACTTTAAATATACAAACACTATTAAAAAACATTCACCTTATCTTTTTCTTTTAAACTCTAATATGGAACTTTAAAGTTTCAAGTTCATCAAGTTCAAGACATGCATGGAATTGCTGCTGTTGTTTAAGTTGTTTATGTGTTTAATTGTTTCTATGCACATATATTCAACACCATATGCTTCACAAACAGAAAAGTAAAGAAACTCCATTGTATTACTTTTTTTATTAACATAATTGTTTAACACATTTTTTCATTTTTTATTAAATTAAACATATATCATCTTTCTTTTAAACAACATATGTAATTGTTGTTGTTGTTGAGTTCCTTTTTTTTCCTTCTGTCGATAGCTTTATTTCTTGATTTGGTTGTCTCCTCCGCTTTATTTCTATTGAAGTTCTAGTAAATAGAAAAGCCCGTTACTTAACCCACCTTTGTTTCAGTAGATGTGCATAAATATAACTACAAGTAGAGATGAAAAAGAAAAACAATTCAAGGTAATTTGGGATGATACTACAACCAATGCATTTATCCATGCTTGTGTTGATGAAACTTTGAAAGGGAATAGGCCCAATGGACATTTAAGTAAAGAAGGATGGAAAAATGTTATTAGAATATTTAGAGAGAAAACTGGAAGAAATTATGATCAAAGACAAATGAAAAATAAATGGATTGTATTAAAAAAAGATTGGCAGATATGGATAGACTTAGTTGGAAACAACACAGGCTTGGGTTGGGATTCTTTAAGACAAAGTATTGATGCACCAACGGAGTGGTGAGAAGAGAATTTAAAGGTATATCATTTATTTATATAGTTTATTTATTAGAAATGAAAATTATAATTAAATATTTCTTAAATCAATATCTTGTAGGTTAAGCCTGCGGCAGCAAAATTTCGAGCAAAGGGGTTGCAAAATGAAGACCAATTAGATATTCTTTTTAAAGATATTGTCATTACAGGAGATGAAGCATGGACACTATCTCAAGGATTTGTACCTCAAAGTACTGAAGGCAATTCATCTAGATATGTAGGAGAAAATGATGATACATTTGAAGATATGGAGTATAATGACACTAATGATACAAAATATTTGATACATACTGCTGAGAATTACACTCAAGGGAAAGGAAAAAAAAAAAGAAAAATAATAGGATCAAAAGATAATGTTGTAAATAAACTTTATGATCAGTTGAAACGTGTGTGTGGATCAATAGATAATAGGAGAAGAGATCTTCCAAGTTGTAGTATTTTTGAAGTGATGAATGTGTTACGAGACATACCTGGAATTGTAAAAGACAATGAGTTTTTCATGAAAGCTGCAGATATCTTTACAAAAAGGGAAAATAGAGAAATGTTTGTAGCTCTACAAGAGCCTGAGATTCAAGTTGCATAGTTGAAGCAAAAGAAAGTTTAATGACCTAAGATATATAGGAAATGTTTGCTTATAGACAATTACCATTTTGGAGTGTTATTTTTGTTATGAACGTTTAGGATCTTTGGTTTCTAATGTTTATGAAATGTTTGATTGTAGACAATTATCTTTATTTTTATTATGAAAGCAAAAGAAATTCCTTTATGTTTTTCAGATGTCATCTAATATTACAATATTGATAGCAATGATAACAAGATATTATATTGTTAGGATCTTTAGTTTCTAATTTTTTTTTTTTAATTCCTTTATGTTTTTCAAATTTCATCTGATAATTACAATACTGATAATAATTATCATTTTGACGAAAGCAATGTTGAGTATGAACTCGATCAATTAGTAAAATTGGGATGTGGTGTTGTAGTGCATCATTTTGTGATGCATGTTTGCAAAGAGCCTTGTAGGACATCTTCTCACACTAGTTACAAATTTGTAATGGAGATCTTGAATGGTCATGATGATAGATGTCACCAACAATTTAGAATGGAAAAACATATATTTCAGAAATTGTTAGTAGTACTTGAACAACGATATAACTTTAGAAAAGCCAAACGTATACCTTTGGAGGAGGCTCTTGCAATGTTTCTTATTACACTAGGTCACGGTTTCTCAAATAGAATGGTTCAAGAAAGATTTCAGCACTGATCAGGGGAGATTGTATCAAGGTGGTTTAATATAGTGTTAGATGTTGTTTGTCATATGGTTGTTGATGTAATTAAGCCTACAGATCCACAATTCAAAACTACTTCTGATAAGATTAAACAAGACACTCGATATTGGTCATATTTCAAAGATTGTATTGGAGCAATTGATGGTACTCATATACAAGTTGTAGCACCTAAAGGAAGACATACCATACATTGGTCGAAAAAGATTTACCACCCAAAATATTATGGCAGTTTGTGATTTTAACATGTGTTTTACATTTGTTAGGGCTAGATGGGAGGGTGCTGCTCATGATGCTCAAATTTTTGTGGAGGCATTAAGAAGACCACATTTAGGGTTTCCACATCCACCCAAAGGTTAGTATGTAAGAATAAATACATTAATGTTTATTATATTTTTTAAGTATTTATTTTTATAAGTGTTTACTTTATTACTTCAGGAAAATATTATCTTGTAGATTCTGGTTATCCACAAACGAAAGGATACTTAGGTCCTTATAGAGGTGAACGATACCATCTTGCTGATTTTTGACGTGGAAGCCAACCAAGAGGCATGAAGGAGGTGTTTAATCATAGACATTCTTCATTAAGATGCACAATTGAAAGAACATTTAGTGTTTAGAAGAATAGATTGAGAATTATTTGACAAATGCATAGTTTTCCATTTGACAAACAGATAAAAATTGTTGTTGCTTCGATGGCTCTTCATAACTTTATAAGGCTTCATTCAAAAACAGATTTTGAGTTCAAGCCTTATGATGACGAAGAGATGCTACTACCTTCAAATGATGAAATAAATTATGAGGACGTTAATGAAGAGCATAGAGGTTCAGTTCGTGAGATGGAAATGAATGAAGAACGTGATCGAATTGCACAGCTTCTCATGTCTAGTTGATATTATATTATTAAAAAAAATTATTATTATTATGTTTTGTTGTTGGAGGTCAATTGTAGTTTTTATAATTATGAATTTAAATATCAATATACTTCTACTTCTAAAATAAAATTAACTAAAATATCAAAATATATTTCTTTTTAAAAATCAAAATATATGTATTTTTCCTTTTATGAAATTAGGTCATAGTGTTTAGTAGTCCTTATGGTAATTTGAGTTAAGTATCAACATTTTTTGCATATGACAAACCAAACAAAATTTACATATAAACACTTATAAAAAAGTCTAACCAAACATTAAATGTTTAAATTTTAAACTCATTTTCAAAAAAGTGTTTAAAAGGAAATGTATTCTTGAAAAACATTTTGTTCTTAATTCAATCCAAATGGATCCTTAATCTTCTATGTTTTTTCAATGATGAAAGAGAAGAAGGGGGAATATAGGGAAGAGATAAGAGCCCTTACCCATTATAAAAATTCTATAACATTTTCTCAAATTAATTTAGAATTTTAGAAATAACAATACATTTGCAAATACAATAATATACCTCTCGCAAATCAATTTATGGCCAAACTTGCTTGACATAAAAAGTTAAATTACAAAGAGGAATAAAACTTACATTCGTTGTGTCTCTTATTTCTGCAAATCACCAAATTTCTACACAATCACTTGGAGACTTATTATTCTCTCTGGCATTGAAGTTTTTAGATGATTTAATAACTTGGAGACCTTATTCTCTTAGAGTGTGAAGTTTTTAGATGGCTTGTGGGAATCAATTTCAGATTTGGAAATAAAGTTTCAAAAAGATTACACAGAGACTTCTTTCATTACCAACTTTCCTTTTTTTCAGATGAACTTCCCACGTATCCACGTTAGGGAGTTGTTAATTTAATTTAATGTAAATTAAATTAAGGTTAATTTTCATAAATATAACAAAACACCAAAATATTTATTGCTTGTGTAACAAAATCAAAAAGTCATGTAACAAAATAAAAAAGTCTATGATATTTTCATAAATTTCATATTTGTCCTTGAAATACAGACATTTTTTTCTTTTTCTTCTTCTTCTTTGTGATTTATTTATCACCTCTTCATATTATTAATTTCTTTATATTATTACTTATTTTTGGTTTACAATACTATGATTATTTATGTAAATATTTACCAATTTCTTCATTTTCTCTTCTAGAATTTTTTTTCTTCTCCATTTCTTTTTTTTCCTTATTGGTACAAGATTTAAATGATATTAGTACATGAGCTAAATGATCGTGTACCATTATTTAAACAATTAGTTGTTTATCTCATATAGACAAATATAAACCACTATATCACTAATAGATTGTTTAGATTTGGTACAAGATCGTTTAGAATTGATACAAGATTATTTAGACTGGATACAAGATCGTTTAGACTGGGTACAAGATCGTTTAGACTTAGTACAAGAGTACAAGATTGTTTAGACTAGGTATAAGGGTATGAGATTGTTTAAACTTGCTACAAGATCGTTTATACTTGCTAAGAGATCATTTAGATTGGGTATGAGATCGTTTAGGCTAGGTACAAAACTATTTTTTCACACGTGTGTGATAGATTAATTGTAGGGATATTTTTTGTTATTTCACGTTGTGGGCTTGTGGGTTTTTTTCTTTTTTAAAATTGCTCTATATGGTGTAAATATTTTTCGCGTTTTTTTCTATTTTTTTAAAAACCCCTTAAAGTAAACTAAATTAAACTATTAAATAATTAATTAAAAATCATATTAAATAAATATCTCTCACATAACCTATAGTTTCAATTTAGGGGTCTTTTAAAAAATATAACAAATTGGCAAAATATTTACACCGTATATAACAATTTCGAAAACGAAAAAAGCCAATAGGCCCATATGAAAAATTCCAAAAATGTGCGTCGTTGTAGGAACGTCGAAGATGTTGTCAATTTAGCATCAGGAAAAATAGAGGAACTCCTGATGCACATTGTCTAGAAACTCCTAACGCACATGTGTCAGGAGTTCCTCTATTTTTTTTAAAAATAACTTCTATCTCAACTTTAACACTTCAATCCCAACTTCAATCCCAACTTCAACACTTCAATCTCAACTTCAACACCAACTTCAACACTTCAAACTCAAATTCTTAAAACCTACAACTAAACCAAAAGTCCTAACAACACTTCAAATTCAAATACAATACTAAAACCTACAACTAATTCAAAATCTAAATACTAAAACTAATTTGAAATTTAAAACCTAAAACCTAAAACCTACAACTAATTCAAAATCTAAATACTAAAACTAATTTGAAATTTAAAACCAAAAACCTAAAACTAATTTGAAATCTAAATACTAAGACTAATTAACTAAAACAAAACAATAACTAAACTAAACTACTTATCGAAATGAAGAGTGACGGTAGAGACGATGAAGAACGATCGGACAAGGACAACGGCGAGCGGCAATGTGGATCTCTCTCCTTCTCGACCTCTTTCTCAACTCTCCCAGCCTTTTCCTTTTCAGTTATGTGAATTACAGAACTGAAAGGGTTTTTATAAGAGAATTCATGACGCTTTACTTATGACGTCGAGAATAGCTACACCTTTTCCAACGCTTTACTTATGACGTCGAAAATGGCTAAACTTTTCTCGACGTTTTACTTATGACGTTGGAAAAAATGCAAGAATTAAATATTTACTTATCTTCTCCTAACGTCTTGAACTACGACATCGAGAATAATTATATCGACCAACATGTATTTTATGCGTCGAGGATTGGCCTATGTTTTGGCGTTGCTTTTATAGATGCCTTTTTTAGCGTCGGAAGAACTCCAATTTTTTGTAGCAGAACGTTTATATTTAGAAAATGATCGTTTAGATTTGGAAAACGATTGTTTATATTTGGAACATGATCGTTTAGATTTGATTGTTTAGATTTAGACCCAAATCTAAATGATTTTTTAAAGATTCTTTATACACGATCGTTTAGATTTGACTATCCAATATCCCAACGGTTTTTTCACATTTTTTTATATTTGGAACAATCAAATAACAGTTTGATTTTTTTTAAAAAATAGATATTTTATATTTGGTACACGATCTTGAATCAAATAATAGTTTGAAAAAAAACTGCAGAAGAAGAAAAAAAGACGATGAAAAGAAAAAAAAAATTACAGAAGAGAAAGAGAAGAAAGACAATGAAAAGGAAGGGCAAACCTAAAATATTTAAAAAAAATGGTCAGTTTTATGGGCTTTTTCATTTTGTTACACGGGCTGTAAGTATTTTACAGGTTTGTTATATTTATGAAAATTATCCTAGAATTAAACTAAACTATTAATTAATTGGCAGCGTGGTGTGGCGTGTTAGTATGGTGACACGTGTAAAGCGTGGAAGTGACCATTTGAGGTGAAAGACCACTATAAATAGAGCTGAAAGCCAAAGGAAAAAGGGGAGTTTTGTCCGGAGGCACTAGACTTTCTAATGTAAGTGAGAAAAGGAAGTCCTGAATGCTGAGCGACTGGTTGAAGGAACTGTCAGAAGAGAAGAAAGAACCGAAAGCCTAAAAGAAAAGAGTTGAGGCTAAGTATCTTTTATGGGTGATAAGATCTGATTTATAAATGTTCCCTATGTTTGATTTATAAGTATTGTTTGAGATTGATAAATGTGATTTATAAACGTTTCTTATGATTGATTATTCTTATGTGAATGACAAAACTTGGACTTTGAAAGTGGTTTCCAAATCGCTACTTATGATAGAATTTTTTTTCTATGCATGAGTTTGATTATGAGTATTTTTTATGAATGATTCTTTTACTGGATAAACGTTTATGAATGATAAATCAGTTTCAAATGTTATTTCTAAACCATTGTTATGGTTAACTGTTTTCTATGCTTGTATACGAGTATCAAATACTTGTTGAGAAAGGAATACATTTGTATTCATGATCTTTGTTTTGAAAAGGATTGTTTTATAAACTTGGTGTTGTGAGTATTCTACATGACTTTATGATTATGTTTATGAGATATCTTATATACTGTGATAAGAGTAAGTTGTGAGCTAATACTTCTGTGTTTTTAGTTGTGTGGATCGTGCGTTGTGGTGTGGTTGATCTATCGCAAGACACTGGTGAGGATTTGGTTTGTTTGTTTTGTGATTATGTTGTCGCGTGTGGACAAACTAGGACTTAGTAGTTGTGCCTTTATATAATGCAATTGCAATACGTCACAAAAAAGATTCATTGCACGTTAGATGCTCACCATAACTTTCTGTATTATGTGATTAATTTTATGCGATAGGTCATGGGTCATGATCATAGCATGTGGGATGTTCACTATGTACCTCTTCATCGTTTAGGCGCTATGACAATTAAGTTAAAAGAACATAAAAAGAACTAAAAAAGACTTATTTACACCTAGAGACTTATGCACAAGAAAATAAATTATGGCAGGATGGAAGATTGTACGAACTAACTGTATGCGAGTGGAATATGAAGGAAGGTTTACGCATTATTAGGCGATCAAGCAATGCGAGATCCTTAATGCAATGTAACTTGAAAAATCAGTCCATTATTAAAGTGACCTTCTCTCAAACTATTTAGACGCCACACTTACTCACCTTTTGGGATGCAAATGACTGCGCTTGATTATATGAGACTATCTAGAAGATTTATCTTATAAGACTTTTAGAGCTTCTCGTTTAAGGACCTTTCAGCGCCTAATGTCCACACTTGTTCGCCTTCCAGGATACAAATGTTGAAAGTTATCTCACTAAAGTGGAGTTTGTTGTCAAACTCCTCCTTGCACGCATTAGCCTTATTCTTGCTACTTACCTTCTCGAGTAGTTGGCGAATGACACTGGCCAAATGATGAATATAACTTAACTAATGCGATGAGAATTATAAGCTAAACTCCTTATTGAAGACTCATCACAATCCTAACTACTACTAACACAAAGACAGATGAACAGTAGAGACATGGATGGATTGAAAAGTGTATAATGATGAAGGCCTTCGGCCAGTGTACAACATAGCTACATACAAAATGAGGGATGGACTCTTCTTCTCGCAAACTCTCAGCTTTGGCGTTACAATTTGATCGGAGAAGAAGAATATGTGCTATAAAAATGATGGTGAGGCTAATCCTTGCCACCAACTCTCTAGGCTGATGGCCTATGCAGGCCTCTTTCACCCATTCAGGCGCCTCTCCCTCTTGTGGGGATGAAGTGCTTTTATAGGCAGCTTTTATATAGGAAAGTTCTATTCCTCTGAGATTGTCAGCGCTGACTTTAGCCATGTAAGGTCACATCACTCAAACTACCATTTTTGTCCTCTAGTGAGCCTTCCTCGTGTGATGACGTGATTCCTCGCTTAGAGATGTTAATCGCCCGATGAGTTCCTATTGCGTAGCCCTTACGTGAAATGTCTCCTGCAATGCACTAGTTTCTTTCTTTGTTCATTATCCTGCGTTTAGACATGTTAATCGCGTAAAGCAGCCAGGATGCTTATGTAAAGTGTATTTCTAAATACTTATGTATTTACGACGTAAGTTACACGTTCTGATCATCTTCTTATGCGTTTTGATCTAATTATTCTAATAAAAGAGGTTATAATAATAGATGTTTATACATGTTATTAGGATCCTAGGAAACTCACGTGATGCTGGTTGAGTGCGATTTCCAGGTCTAGGAAAGGGGAGAATCCCAAGTTAGGGCGAGCTGTGATGTGTTCTTTATGCTAGAAATTGGTGGAAGTCTTAGGTAACTCGCATGGCGTTGGTTAAGTGTGAATTCTGAGTCATGGCAAGGGGTGAATCCTAGGTCTATGCAAGTTGGTGATGAGACGTTAGTTGAGTGTAATGACTCATAGGTCTGAGAAAGATTGAATATGAAGAAGCATTGGTCGAAATCCCAAGTAACTCGCAAGACGATGGTTGAGTGTGAATCCCAGGTCTTGGCAATGGGAGAATCTCAAGTCTTAGAGTTGAGCTTGTTGTGAAATCACCTCAGCGTATGGCTTTGTGGCACTTAATGTGCGGTTGTTCATTTGTTGTGGTTGATATGATGTACTTTATTTGATGTGATTTGACCTTATTATTTGTGAATTCTGTGTGTTTTTTCCAAAAAGGTTTTCTCAAAATCCATCACTCACTAAGTTCGTTTGACTTATGTTTTAAGTTTTCTCCTCCCCAAGTTATTAGGCGTGGAAGCCATGCGAATATTGGTTTTGAAGCATTGTAGCCAAGTTAAGAAGGGAAGACAAAGTTACTTTATAGTCTTACATGGCGTGCTAATCATGGCTTTTCATCATATGCCTAAGGAGCTAGTTGGTAAACTAGTGAATGACTCCTTAGTTCGAATGACCCGACTCTCAAGGAAGGCGAGTGCAAAATCTAGGTTGGTGATGCCAAACCTGGCGAGCCAGAGAGCCAGAGAGCCGAGTCAGGAAGAGGATAACTCTAAACACAGTCTGCAAAGAGAAGTGGTTGGGTGACTAAGGCAAAGGAGGAAGTGCCTCATTTATGCCTTTAAGTACCTGCCACAATGAGCAACTTTTAGTAGGGAAGAAGGGAAAGAAAGACTCTGGAGTATGTCCTTAGGTTGGATTAAAGATGACGAAAAGAAAAAAGGACATGAGCAGAGTTTAATATCTCCAACCATCACTATAAAGAGCAGTATTGGGGAGTGGATGGAAAAGTGTGTGCTGCTCTTGGTGGGAAGAAGAAGGATGTGAGAAGATCAGACTGGATTTTAAATTATGAATAATGAGTAAGTTTAAGAGTTGTAATTTATATTTTGTAACTTCTGTAAGTATTAAGTTAATAAAGAAAAAAGGTTTAGATTTTCCGTTGTGTTATTGCATCTTCTTAAGTTGTTTTTTCGTTGCAAAAGTTTAAAGGTCTCTAAGGCTCATGGGAAGAGCTATGCGAAGAGACAAGGCGAAGAGTTGTTTCACTTACTAGGCGTTTAATTCGTCATCTCATGAAAGGTATACGTTGAATGTCTAGGCGGCAAGTCCTCCATTTGGTCACGTGAAGTGACATTTGGAGCAGGGTGTGACAATAATAGGTTTTAAAATAAGCATAAATAAAAGGGTCATGCAAAAATAAAAATCAAATAAAGTTACATTTAGCCATAGTTATGGTTGCCTTCCTATTATACACATACAATATATTTTAAACTACATTTATCAAAAAAGTTGAAATAAAAGTGAGATTTTTTTAATAAAAATATATATTTTTAAGTCAATCCAAATAAGTCCTAAGTTTTCTAGTTAAATTAACCAACGAAAAAAAATGTTATTAAACTAAAAATAAACCATGGTATATGTGATATATATTTATAATTTTTACTATATTACCAATATATTAATATTTGAATTATACTTGAAATCACAATAGATAAATAATCAACTTTCACCAAGGAAAAATATAACCAAATAAAGAAGATCTCCTAAAACGAAGGAAAGATTAATTTTAGACAAAGAATAGAAAATAGATAATTTAAAAAGATGATCTAATAATAATTATTATTAAAAAAAACTCCAAAATAAAAGAAAATAGAGGAATGAGAAAATGCGTATTTTAAAAAAATATTATTGTGATTAAATCAAAGACATATTTGGAATGACTTAGAAAAAAATTTAAAATTAATTTTTATTAAATTTTTAAGGTTTGTAGTGGGTGATGGAGTTGGTGGCCAAAATTTCACCTGTGGAGTTGTTAGAAATGTCGCCTAATGGTCAGCCGACAATGGTCACCGAAGGTGGTGTTCTGAATTGGTCGACAAATTTTCTAGATTGAATTGAAAAAAATGGTAATCCATGGGCTTTAATAGTGTGATTAATGGTGAAGATGATCAATGTTTGCCAATGTTTAAGATGATTGGTTGGTCACTGATCATCATGTCAATCGTCTCCAAGGGTCATGGCTATTTGTCATTGACCATCACTATGACTGTTTGTTAATAAGCACAACATTGATAATTAACGATAACGATTGGTCGTCATCGATCAATATGTTCACTTGACGATAGTAAAGTCTAAAGTTGAAGGTCATTGATTGGTCATCGACGATCAATAAAAGATAGTCAAGATGATTTGAAGGTGATGATCAAGATGATCCGGATCGATGCTTAAGACGATCGATCAATGTGACTATCGATCTATCATGATCGACCATCATGGTTGATCGTGAAGTTGGCTAACGTTTATTACCAACAGTCAGTAATGATCGTTGATAAGAAGTTGAAGTGAAAATTTTTCTAAAACATATGACATTCAATAATAAAAAAACATATTCCAAACCCATGAGTTTGGTTTCTTAATCCCATGAATTTTATTGCAAGTGTCCAATGCATGAGTTTGGCTTCAAATGCCAAACCCCCCTAGTTTCAAACCCATGGGCCAAACACTCCCTTAAGTTGTATCTCGAACTTTGATCCTTGTATGTCTCTACATACTATTCAAGACTTATAAATCAGCTTAGGATGTTAGTTTATTTGATTTAAACAATGAAGACAAAATTGATAAAATAATTAATAACACTTTTTTGAAATTACAACAATAATGCTTTACTAAGATTTCTTCGTCTTCTTCAAGCAAACACTCTATTTGTTATGTTTTACCTATTTTCTGCCAATGTATATTTGTTAATGTTTGACATGATATACTTGGGTACCCCTATTTAAGAGATTTATATACCTTAAAAGATGATTGACATTTTATTCCCCATAACACAACTCATCTATAACCTTGTCATGTATATCCCCTTGCGAAACATCATTTAAAATTTTATTTGAATAATAACATGAAAATTTTTTCTTTTCATTTGATACAATGAGATATTTGGGGTTCGTATCTCGCACATAATGTTGGTTTTTGTCTCTTTACGTGGTTTTTGCCAATCTAAATCTGATTATTTGTTGTTTACTCCTGGCAAAAGTTAAGGAAAATTTTGAGAAATAGCACCATTTTGGTTTTACATTTTAAAAGTAGCACACTTTGGGAAAACTCGTAATTTTGTTTTTCTCAGTCAATCTCAACTAAGCTTGACATTGAGATCCTTTGCAATTTTTAAAGAACTTTTTCAACATAATTTCTCGGCCAATCTTGATTGAGCTTGACATCGAGATCCTTCATGAATTAAAAAAACATTTTTCAACATAATTTCTCGGTCCCTCTCGTTTGATGCTTTACAAGGTCATTTAACGATGCCACTTTGCCTACGGCTGGAGGAAGCCATGAAGAGCAGCTCTTGTTTAAGAAATTTCAACATACTCTTCCTTCTATGACTAAAAATTGAACTTTAATTTAAAGTAATCTACATTATATCTGTGTTATCTATTGAATGGAGTGTTTATTGAGTATCTATCAAACAAGTCAACCAATAACCACCTCAACTTATATTCTCAAATCTTGCCATAAATTCAACTCAACCACCATTAACTTATTAATATATGATGTAGAATCATTATGACAAGGTGAGACCGAAGAAGATTTTGAAGAGATAGAGGAAGATTTTAAAGAGATTTAAGGTTGTTCTTGTTGATGCTCCCAATGAATAAAAGCTTATAAGCAAAATTATTCTAAAATCCAACGTGAAAATAGATGTAACAAAGCATAATAAGTATTTGCTGTTTAAACTCACGACAATTTGGACAGAGAACAACATAATTAACCAAATAAACTCGGGCAACATTGGTTCGAAATGCTTAAAAAATGCGTTTAACGTAATTTTTCGATCCATCTCCACTGAGCATGACACCAAGATTGTGCATTGTGTCAAATGAGCGAAATATCCCTAGAACCCAAACGCTAAATATTCTCACAAAACCCAAAATCGTAAACACTTTGCTTCATTTCGGCTAAGAACTAAACATGATTGCTCCTAAAATTGAACGAATTTCTCTGATTTTTGCTTTTCCAAAATTAAAGAAGTCATTCTCGAACTCATATCGCTCAAGGTGAATTACTTTGAACGATTCCATAGTCTAGGGTGTAGTTTTTAGTTTATAGTTTGAAATTTGAGGCCGATGGGAAACTTTGTTGTTTTGGTGTTCTTAGATGTTGGACGTGAACTAAATTTTAAGTTAATCTGGGCCACTTTTGATGTAGTTGGTGTTATGATCTTCTTCGATGAATCTCGATGATTTCATAAATCAAGGCCTACAGATGAGAAATCTCGATCAAGATCTATGAAATTGCATCGAGATTCATTAAAGGAGTCTCGAGATTTGATTCATTTCACATGCATTTTGTGAGATAGCCTTGAGGACGATTTAGCTCGAGATTGGATAGAGATACAACATAGAATACATGTAAAACACTTATCTTGTGACATCCTGATGCAATGTCGACCAGGAACCACATGAAATGCCAATTGAACTCAAGCAACTTTGCCTCGAGATGACAAAAGATAAGGGTTTTACATGCATTCTATGAGGTAATCTCGGTCCAATCTTGAACGAAATTGTCCCTGAGGTTATCCTGTAAAATGCATGTGAAATGTTACGATCTCGAGACTCCTTCAACGAATCTCGAGGCAATTTCATAGATCTTAGTTGAGATCCTCATTTACATGGGTCCGATTGATGAAAACATCGAGATTCATCGAAGGAGATCTATGCATTGACTTAAAATAATGTTCTACAGCGAAATGCATTAGACCACCAACTACAAAGTTTTCCATTTGCCTCAGATTTCAAACTAAAAATTAAAATAAAAAGATAAACTAAAAACTAAACCTTAAACTATGAAATCGTTAAAAGTACTTCACCTTGAGAGATTGAAAAGGACATATGAGTTCTTCAAGTTTCACGAAGGAAAAATCAGTGAAAGTCGTTCGAATTTGAGAGTGAAATCATTCACTTCTCAAGCGAAATATAAGCATACTGTTTTTTGTTTAGTGTTTTGTGAGAATATGTAATGTTCGGGCTTTAAAGGGTATTTTGGTTATTTGATAAATCTTTTTTATTTTCAAATTTTTTAAAAACAACAAACAATCTCGGTGGCCATATTGGTATATGGTTAGATTTTGTGGTCTCTTATACTTTTGAAATATAAAACCAAAAGTGTGGTATTCCTCAAAATTTCTCCAAAAGTTTAGATTTTGTGGTCTTATTAGTATATGCTGATGATGTTATAATCACTGATGTTTATCTATCTCTGTTGTCTCTTTAAAAGCTCTCAATGAAGTTTTTAAGCTCAAAGATATTGACTCTTTGAAGTATTTTCTTGGGTTGGAGCTTGTGCATTCTACTTAGGGTGTTTTATGGAATCAATGAAATTATACTCTTCAGTTACTTAAAGATACCGAGTTCTACTCTGTCGAAACTCTTTACTAAAATAGTTTATCTTTTTTTTTTTTTGTAAAAGAAACTTAGCTGAAATTTGTTAGTTATAACTACTTTAAATAACTTCTTCTTTAACTAGAGATTTAACTAGAGTCTCAGGATAGAAGATTATAAATACCTTGTATCATTCATTTGAAAAACACAAAGAACAGAGAATAACATCTTACTCCCGAAAGCACAGTGGAAGTAGGTATATTTGTCAAACCACTTCAAAATCTCATGTGTTCTTCTCCTTCTTCTTCATCATCTTACCACCTTCTACAAATAAAACCATTAGTAAAAATCTAGAAAGAAACCCATAAAAGAAACAGAGAAAAGAAATTAAAGAAGAGGAAAGATTGGAGATTTCTTATTGCTTTTGTAATCAACATAATCACACGCAAAGTGAAAAGAAAGGGAAAGGTAAAGGCAATAGAGAGAGACAACCTACTTTTACATGCAAAAAGGTGTTCTTTTTGTCACCATACACGTGGATGCCCCTGCAACAATTTGGTATCAGAGCCTACAAAAAGATTCAAGAAAACTCCAAGAATCACATTCTTGATTTCAATAAACTCAAGATGGTAATAGCAATGTATGATATTGAGAAGTTTTATGGTAAGGGAGATTTTACCTTATGAAAAGCTAAGATCAAAATCATATTCGGCCAGTAAAAGACATTGAAAGCCCCCACGGATCTAGAAAAGCTACCTAAAATAGTGACTCAAGAAGACAAAGAAACTATGGAAAATGTAGCCTATGGTGCCATAGTTTTAAACCTAAGTGAAAATGTTCTTAGGGAAGTCATTGGTGAAGAAACAACTTATGGAATATGGACAAAATTGGATAAAATCTATCAGTCAAAAGATCTACCTAACCGGACATACGTAAGGGAGAGGTTCTTTACCTTCAAGATGGACAACAAATCTTTGATAGAAAATCTTGGAGAATTCAAGAAGTTGTCTTCAGATTTCAAAGAATCGGGAGACAAGATTGGTTATGAAAATGAATCATTTATTTTACTCAACTCACTTCCAGAAGCATACAAACAAGTAAAGATGCTCTTAAATATGGAAGGTAAAAAATCACAACAGATGATGATATTTAGAAATAAAAATCAACGAATTGGAGATTAATTCACAGAAAAGAGATCAAGCAAATGGTGAAGGTTTATTCTCAAAAGGAAAGAGCAAAAGCAACTCTAAAGAATACAAGAATAAAAAAAATAAAATAATAGAATGCACATTTTGCCACAAAAAGGAACACCTTAGCAAGACTTTTTTTTTAAGAAAAAGAAAAATCAAAAGAAGCAAAAGGAAAAACAGCGAGAAGAACCTAAGGCAGAAGCATTAATAGTAGATTAAGTCTGTTTGTGTATTCAGATGCCTTAACTATCTCAGAAAATTTAATTCAAAAAGAAGGTAATAAAGAAACTCATGATTGAGTACTTGATTTAGGGTGTTCATTCCATATGACACCATTAAAGGGATGGTTTACAACATACAAAGTGTGGGATGAAGGCCTAGTGTACATGGAAAATGATAATGCTTGCAAGATTGTAGGCATTGGATTTGTTACACTTAAAGTCAAAGATGGGACAACAACACTTCTTAGGAATGTGAGACATGTTCCATCCTTGAAAAGAAATTTAATTTCCCTTGGCATGCTAGACTCCATAATTTGTGAATACAAGGGTTCTGCTGAAAAGTTTGAAATATTAAAAAACTCCAAGATTGTTCTTGTCAGTTTAAAAATCAGTGGACTATTTCTCATCAAAGAAGTGTCCATGAACCATGCTGCCCTAATTGTTTCTAATGATAAGCTAATTGAAGGAGATTTGTGGCATATAAGACTTTCCCATATAAGTGGAAATGGATTAAAAATGTTGTCAGAATAGGGGTTTCTTCCTAAAAGAGTGGCTGAAAACTTTCTTTCTGTGAGCATTATGTAGTTGGAAAGTCCACAAGACAGTGCTTTCAAAAGGCTGATCACATCACCAAAGATATCCTAGACTACATTCATTCTGATCTATGGAGACCCTCACAAAC